>JBBPBX010000862.1:55319-115543 GCA_038048925.1 Garcialebias charrua
TTTATCTTTCTGAACAAAATGTTTAAATTGAAACTGCAGTAAAATGGCCTTTTTACAAAGTGTTAAAATAACTTATAAAACAGCACTGTCATAGTCAGAAAAGATGGCAGCAAGCTACATAAATAATACAATTGAAAACATACTATCCACAGTATTCCTGGGGGTGTCACTGTAGAAGCGAATGTGCATTGTACTTCCTGTCCGACACCGGAAGTGCCTGTATTCCATAGGAGGAGTATGGATCGCGGGTGTTTTTGAAAGTTATTTTCATTCATTTTATCGGAGCAAACACAGCTTTTGTTTAAACGGAACGTTTACTGAAATGTCCTACCGGGGTTCAGGTACCTGCTGTGCTGTTCGCGGCTGCACCAACAACCGGACCAAGCTAAATCTTTGGCTAAAACAACAGTGTTTTCAACACGGACCCAAAACAAAGAAAGAGTGTTCCTGCATCCTTCTCTATGGCTGTGTCTGCGCGATCAGGTAACATCTGTAATTTCTTTTTATTCAGGGAGGGTTTATTAATGAGAGTTTTGGATGATTTACTGTCTTAAAATGATATATGTCAGGCGCGACCGGTATCTTTAGCCGAGATAGCTGCTAATAAACCTTAGCCGAGAGGCCGGAGCAAACGCGTTCGCTATTTATGTATTTTAAATTATGTCTGCGCGATCAGGTAACATCTTTTTATTCGGGGAGGGTTTATTAATGAGAGTTTTGGAAGATTTACTGTCTTAAAACGATAGATCTCAGACGCGACCGGTATTTTTAGCCGAGATAGCTGCTAACAAACCTTAGCCGAGAGGCCGGAGCAAACGCGTTCGCTATTTATGTATTTTTAAATTATGTCTGCGCGATCAGGTAACATCTTTTTATTCGGGGAGGGTTTATTAATGAGAGTTTTGGAAGATTTACTGTCTTAAAACGATAGATCTCAGACGCGACCGGTATCTTTAGCCGAGATAGCTGCTAACAAACCTTAGCCGAGAGGCCGGAGCAAACGCGTTCGCTATTTATGTATTTTTAAATTATGTCTGCGCGATCAGGTAACATCTTTTTAGTCGGGGAGGGTTTATTAATGAGAGTTTTGGAAGATTTACTGTCTTAAAACGATAGATCTCAGACGCGACCGTGACTTTTAGCCGAGTTAGCTGCTAATAAACCTTAGCCGAGAGGCCGGAGCAAACGCGTTCGCTATTTATGTAGTTTTAAATTATGTCTGCGCGATCAGGTAACATCTGTAATTTCTTTTTATTTGTCCCTCCTCTTTTAACAAAACGAGTGGTGTTCCCACATTTTTAATGAACGAAAACAACAAAGTTTGGACTGTCTTCAACTGTATTACTCGCATGTAAACAAACGGTGTTTCCGGTCAACCGGAAGTCGTGTGCACATTTCGCGCAAAGCATCATGGGGCATAGGAATACTGTGGATAACATTCTTAATTATTTGCACAAAACAGCCAATCAATTTTATTCTACAGGATAAATGGAAGAACAGAAAGCGGTGTGTTAAACCACACCAGGTGATTCTTCACCATAGGGCTGCTCTGCTTCTGTCTATACACACTTTCAATTACATATTTAGCCTTTGTAAGCAAATGAATCAGTCAGTTTTATTGAGCAAGTCTTCTTTGATTCTAATTACGAGTTTCTAAGACAATGCAACAGCATTCGTGAACGTGTCCTTCTTCCCCGAGTTGCTCCCGGTAGGCCTGGATGGCGCCTTGCAAGGCAGGCTACCACTACCGGTGTATGAATGTCTGAATGAATGGGTGGATGGCTGGTATTGTAAAGCGCTTTGGGGCTCCTCACAGGGGGCTGGAAAGCGCTATATAAATAAGCTCCATTCTTGGTACACTCTTCACTGCTTCCAAAGCTGAAACCGTTCCAGCATAGTGGTCCTTCAAAAAGGTGAGACAACAGAAAACTCCCTAATGGCTTTCTGCTTTACTTCTCTTCATCTCTTTCACTCACTCTCTGTTTTACTATAGCCGTGTTTCCATCAAGGTTTCTAGGTGCGCATTTTGAAGTATCGCAGCAGAAAAGCTTAATGGAAACGGCAAAATACGAAGTTACTTCCTGAAATTCGCCAAAAAGTTTATACGCTCGCTTGAGGTGGTTTTTGGGAGCTGCGAAACCGAGCAGCTGCGCAAAACGACAGATGGAAACACATTTGCCGACTCGTGCTGCCGTAGCGCACATTCACGTCACGTGACTGATCAGCTGTTTCCGCTCCGAACAACATGTAACTCGCTAAAACTAGTTGGCATGACAGAATAAATACAACTCGCCCGACAGCAACACGTACCTGAAATATTCTCCCCATTTTGACGAGATGTGTGACCGGGTTCTGTTGTCAACCGCTACTTCCTGTTTACTCTCTGGTCTACTGTAGACATGCGCAGTGCTGACGTCTGACGTAATGACGCTGACGTCTGACGTAATGACGCTGTGCGCGGCTTGGAAGAAGCGCTTCAAGCAGTACAGTAGATGGAAACACTTCTGATCTGCATTAATTTGTATTTACATATTTGCGAGGTAGCTCAAAATTCGAAATGAAAATGGATGGAAACAGGGCTAGTAATACTGTACATGCATTCATTACATCTAGGCTTGATTACTGCAATTCACTCCTTTTTGGTATCAGTCAGACCTCCATTGCACAACTACAACTGGTCCAAAACGCAGCAGCCCGATTTTTAACCAGTACAGGCAAAACAGAGCACATTACACCAGTCTTGGCCTCCCTGCACTGGCTACCGGTTCACCTTCGAATCCAGTTCAAAATTCTTCTGTATGTCTACAAATCGCTGAACAGTCTCGCCTCACCTCACCCCTCCCCCCCATATCTTTCTGATTTGCTACAGCCATATGTCCCACCACGTTCTCTGAGGTCAGCGGACCAGTTACTTCTCACAGTTCCAGGAACTCGTCTTAAGCGCAGAGGTGACAGGACCTTCTCTGTAGCAGGTCCAAGATTTTGGAACGAGTTACCTCTGCTCGTCAGACAGGCCCCCTCCCTCTCAGTTTTCAAATCCCCTTTAAAAACCCACTACTATTTCATTGCTTTCAACACCTGATGATCTGTTTGAACCTGTATGCTTCACAAAGGTTGATAGCTATATTTATTATATGCAACGTTTTTATGTCTATATTCTGTTTTTTACTTCATTTTGTATGTTGCCTATGTGTTGCCTGTTGTTTGTTTGTTTGTACAGCACTTTGGTTGGCCTTTGTCGCGGTTTTAAGTGCTCTATAAATAAATTGGTATTGTATGGTATATTTTGTGCAGACTTTTTCATTCTAAGAAGGATCATTTTTATTTTTTATTTTGATACAAATGCAATTTGAGACTGATTACTAAATAAAGTAATTTCAGTAAAATTAACCCTTGTTTTTTTAGTTTTTATATAATACTGCAAAGCAACATGTTAAGTTAATTTTATCAAATGAATAACTATTATTTCTGTTCTTTTGTTGTTGTTATATCACAAATGTATCGTTATCATCAGAATGCTCTGAAATATCACAATATTATATTTGAGCCATATCGCCCACCCCTAAGCTGAAGATTGTTCTCCATGGCTTTTGCTGTCTCTTGATGTTTAGTGTCATGGTTCAGAATAGCTTTTAGACAGATCAGATACCCCCAATCATATTTTCTACAGTCCAGGTGCCCACATAAATGGTGTGTCATCATCATACGATACTTTTTATAGGAGGGTCATTTGAAGTCATTTTCTAACTCCTTATACAATTAAAGGAGAAATGTAATCAAATCTGAAAAAATCGATATAACAAGAATTCCATATAGTAAACAACACACATAAACATACTTAGTATGCTTTTTTCAAGTCAGTAGCTTAAAGAAATAGTTTTTTACATTTTTCCTGCTACATGCCGAAGTACTGTACAGTGATTTCTGTAGTAATTTTCTGGACGCACTTTTATGACACAATTAAGACCTCCTTTGCTATCTTACAATAACACTGAAGCTATAAACCCATCATTACTGTCCTCTTGTCTGTCATTTAAAATGGAAGCAGAAGACTTTTTTGAATCTGAAGGATATCACTTTAGTTTGTCAAAAACAGTTTGGTGATTTAGTGCATTAATGGGCATTTCTATCCTGGAAATACGAATAGCCGTGCGTTAGCCGCCGCATGCTAACGTTAGCATGCTAGCGCCGTATGCTAACGTTAGCATGCTAGCGCCGTATGCTAACGTGGAAGTGGGGGTGTTGAAAATGTCCTGAAACAGTTACCAATGTCTTGTTAAGCTCTGTCTTCCCCAGAACATAGTAGGATCTAAAATGATTTTTAAAGATGAAGGAGCAAGTTGAAACATGCTGTCTCCCTCCTTGCTAGCAGGCTCCATTGGGAGCTGCCTGGCTAACTAACTACGGTGGCCCTACACGGCCAAAATTCTACAGCGGCCGAATGCACAGGAGCGGTAAAAATACAATATAAAATTTTAAAAAAGTTTTAAAATCGATTTTGGGGCTTTTAGAATCGATTCTGAATCGCCAGGACTAAGAATCTTGATTCTTTAAAAAATAGATTTTTTTTGCTGCATCCCTAATTGCTACACACTGAAACCTTTTTGTCCACAACTAGATACACACACTAATATTACTGTATGAGGATACACACTGAAACCTTTTTGTCCACAACTAGATACACACACTAATATTACTGTATGAGGATACACACTGAAACCTTTTTGTCCACAACTAGATACACACACTAATATTACTGTATGAGGATGAACTCCAGTTGCACTGCCTATGTCATATTCAGGGGACGGAGAGCAGGCAGGGGGAGGGGGGTCAAAAACACCAGATGAGAATTTCTTCACTTTGCAAAGTCTAAATTTGAGTTAGGATGACATTTTTGACTTGTGAAAATTTCTCAACAAGCTTATTTTATGCTTTTCATTAGACTACTATTAGCTTAAAAACACTTTTCATTTCTCCTTTAAACTTCCACGTGTCTGCCCTTGGTGGTGCTTTAGGTGACCGGGTTTCGCAGCTATGTGGATTTATACGTGAAGGACAAACTGGATGAGACGGGCGTCCCCCTAAAGGTGGTCCATGAGATGGCGAATGAGCGGTGGGATGTCTGCCTCACCATGAGTGAGAAAGGCTTCCAACAGATCAGCTTTGTCAACAGCATTGCCACCACAAAGGTAAGTGCTTTGAGGGTTAAGAGGAAACCTTGCTGGTTAAAATGGTGTCACTAACATCAGGAGGACAAACTGCATGTTTCAGGGTGGCAGACACATTGACTATGTGGTGGACCAGATTGTGACCAAACTTATTGAAGTGGTGAAAAAAAAGAACAAAGCAGGCGTGTCAGTCAAACCCTTTCAGGTAACAACACAAACAATCAGAGAAAATCTTCAGCTACTGTTCAGCTCCAGGTTGCTATTTAAAACCACCTTTTATTTATATCTCAGGTGAAGAATCACATCTGGGTTTTTGTGAATTCACTGATCGAGAACCCAACCTTTGACTCCCAGACCAAGGAGAACATGACTCTGCAGATGAAGAGCTTTGGGTCCAAGTGCCTTCTGTCAGAGAAGTTTGTTAGAGCTGTAAGGATTGTTTCCTCTGGTTTCTGTTGAGTTGTTGGTTTCAGATTACAGACTGTGAAAGTGTTTTCTTTGTGATCTACAGGCAACCAACTGTGGCATTGTGGAGAGCATCCTGAACTGGGTGAAGTTCAAAGCTCAAACACAACTGAACAAGAAGTGCTCGTCCGTCAAACACAGCAAGATCAAAGGCATTCCTAAACTAGACGATGCCAACGATGCTGGTGTGTTCAAATTATTTTTACAATTTTACTCTGTGCCATGCCTTCCCCTAGAGGGGATTAACAAAGGTTAGAGAAGTTGATATAAGGTTAGCTGTTTTATTTGGAAGTACCATGGTCACCAGTGAATGATGTGGATAGTGTTTGTCCTCTTGAGTGGTAGTTGTGGTTCAGCTCCTTTGATAGATACCAGGCAGGCTTCATGACTGGATCCGGTAGGTGATCTCAGAAGTGGAAGATTTTCCGAGGGTACCTGTGTCGGTTGTTAGAGACAGGTGTCTCGCACTGCAGCTGTCTCAGGCAGTGTCCTGGGACTCTCTGTTCTTCACCGGTTGGTGCTCAGGCAGAAGACTTCTGAGGTTGGAACAGTGTCTGGCTTATGTGCAGCCTCAGAGGTTCTGGAACAATCCAGTTCATCTTACCTTCTTACTGTCTCAACTTTTTTTTTTTTACCTTCTTAACGTCTTAAAACCAAGCATGAGCAGCAGATATTCAAATTTCAGTGTTGTGAATCGGTTATCCAATCAAAGCGACTGTATTTAAATAATTGTGGGAATCTTAGTGGTAGTCAACCAATGAGTTTTGGTTGAGCTTTTGTGAGTTTCAGTTTACATAACTCAGACAAAGTGTATGTGTGTATGTGTGTGTGTGTGTGTGTGTATGTGTGTGTGTGGGGGGGGGGGTTCTACTTTAGACCCTTTTGCCTCAAATATTCAAATTCAGGTTCTCAAAAATGAAGATAAACACTATGATTACTTTAACTTAAATTAAATCACACAGTCAGTTGTAACTCCTATAACATGAAAAATATTTTCAACAAAAGAGAATAATGAACTAGGGAACAGTCAGTTGTAACTCCTATAACATGAAAAATATTTTCAACAAAAGAGAATAATGAACTAGGGAACTACTTTTAGTTAAGTAGGGGTGCACCAATTTATCGGCCTTGATTTCCTTAATTTTGGGAGATTGGAGATCGGCTGATACTTACATGAGAAATAGAAAATGTTTTTCACACAAGGCAGCTGAGACTGCTCCGTATGAGAAATGTGTGTTTGTTTTGGTTGTATTTACATAGAATGCACTGCGCTGTAGTCCACTTCCTGCTTTTGGAGCGGTCTCCGGTCCGCTTGCATTCACAATGCATTCAAACTGCGCCAGAGTTCACTTCAAAAGAACCGAGATCTAGGTACAGTATTTAGGCGGGCCAGAGTTTGCATTTTTGGTCCGCATCAGAGTTCGATTGTGCATTTGCACCTCCCCAAACGAACCAGATTTTCTAGGCAAACGGACTAGAGTTGGATTAAAGCGAATAAACGGGGCTGGTGTGAATGCACCCTTAAAGTCGACTTGAGGAATTTAGACGTGGTGAAAACAGTCCTGGGGGCCATGAAGCTGTAAAAAACATGTAAATCTCCTGGTAGTATCAACCCAGTTGTTACTTTTATTGTCGACATGGGATAATTTAAAAAGTCTGGTGGGATTAACTACAGGAAGATTCTTTGATTGATCAGAGTCCTTTGTGTGGTGTAGTGGACCTACCCAGGGTCAAACTAAGGTTTTTGAACTGTCCAGTGATGACCTTTACTGACCTCTCAGTAAAGCAAGACATTTACTACAAATTATTCCATTAGTTGTAATCTGAGAACATAGTCACCAAAAGAGACTATTTCTATCTTTGATTTTATTCTAATGTAATCAAAAGAATAACTTTTGTCATTTTCATGATATATGTTATATGCTGTTATTCTTTTAATATGAAGCATGACTGTGTTACTTGATCAAATGAAAGGGTGTCAAAGTTCAGATAAAAGGTCAAACTGACTTACACAGAAATTGTTTTTGTTGAGTTTCAGCTAAAACTCTCTGTCTTTCCTAAACAATTTCCCTCTGCTCTGGCTGTAACCTTGGGTCGTGATAACGGCAAGTGAACTGCTCGACTGGTTTTTGGACCAATGAAAAAGAGACAAGTCTCTCTCATCTCAGATCCTTCCTAAAAGTTCTAAGCTGTTGCTGGAACGGGGAGTCTGCTGGAAACTTCAAGATGTGAGGTCCTCCCAAAGAGCTGGATGAACTCGGTCACACGCTAAGGACTCGTCATCCAGTTAAGGACTAATAACATGCTGTTATGAGTCCACTTCGAACGAGCGTAAGCTCAAAACTTTGTTTATTCCTTCCTGGAATAGTTATCTTGAAGAGGCCAGGAGCTGACGCATTTTCTGATGACCAACGCGAAACCAGGAGACGTTGAAAACGTAAACCAGAACCGGCTCGGACGTGCTGGGCCTGAAGGACTCTGTGCATCTGAAAGGCTGGTGTCATCTCTTTATCAGACTCGTCGTCAAAGGTAAAGAGCTGTTTACAAACGTACCTGGATTTTAGCAGAAGTCGGATGGGAAGTGTCACTTCTGGTAACATGCTCAAGACAATTTCCTTTAAACCATCTCTCCATCTTTCCTCCTATCTCTTCTCCCCTCAATTCTAAGCTGGAAACTATTTAAGTCATAGAGCCTCAGACTAAATATGTTAACATCCTGTATTTATGTCTGTTGTGTTACAATTTAAATGTGCTGACGTGTTAAATTGCAAGAAAGTGAAATCATGTCAATCAAGTGTAATGGTGTTAATTTAGTTGATTTATTTTAAATAAATGGTAGTGTCTTTTGACATATCAAACTAAGTTAACGTGTCCATTGTCACTCTATGGCTTCTGTTTTACTTATCCATCATAAAGATCACAGAAATATTGGGTAACTGAAAAAGAAAAGAATCCGTGAAATTACTATTCAATCTGAATAAGTAAATTAATTAAGGATAAAGAGGTCAGCTTAATACTGACCCCTGATAAAATCCTTTACATCTGGGTGGCACCGTATGTGTTTAAAGACACAATCTGGTGGCTCCCTCATGTTTCCTTCAGTGGCATCTTCCTGATAATGCCGAGTACCCACCAAACGCGTCTTGAGCGTCAAAAACGCTCTTGCCAAAAACGCTCTCTCTTAAAACGCTCTATTACTTGTTTTATTGACATTTAATTTCTGTTGCACCTTGTAGCACTTTGAGATTTTCATTAATGAAAAGTGCGTTATAAATTGAATTCATTATTATTATTATTATTGCCGCACCCTTTTGGCCGCTTGTCACCAGAATCTGTTCACACTGAAGACGCGTCTGATGACGCGCAGTGGGAGGAGCGTCTTGGTCCTTTTCCGGTCGGGTTTGTTTTGTTTTTTTGTACACCGGGCAGATGAAATCAGCTGTACGTGAGCCTCGTTACTACTTGAGTGGGTTTTCTACGAGCCAAACTGCAGCTCCGAAAGTCTTTGTTGAGATGAAAATGTTTTTTTATGTTTGGGGTGATCGTACGCTCGAGCGGACAGCGGCAACTGTATTACTGCCCAGTTTCTTACCGGAGGCTGGTTTCTTCATGGAGGCTCGATGGAGTAAGTTTAAAAAGTCCAAAAAAAGTCCCATCGTCGTTGCGTCATCACATAGCAGAGGCTCTCCCGATTGGTTGCTGCGACGCGTCGGCTGCTTCGGACACGTCGCGTGCACGGAAAAGAACTGCCGCGCCGCTTGAAATGCTCAAAACGCGCCGCGTCACACCTTGCCGCCCTCAACATAGACTTTCAATGTAAACCGGCCGCTTCCGCTGCCTGAAACGCGTTTGGTGGGTACCTGGCATAACATCGGCAGATGCCTCTTTGTTATTCTCCAGAACCTGGGTGATTTAATCAGGTGAAACAATACTTGTGACCACAAGCTTTATTTATGCTGCTTTTCCATTAGTTACTAATGGAAAAGCAGCATAAATAAAGCTTGTGGTCACAAGTATTGTTGGTGCTAATGATTAGCACCATTACTACTAGTGACCGACAGTGTTCTGATGTCACGTTTTAGGGCCAGTTTGGCACGGTTGGAACCCCAGAGAAATGGGTACTGAAAAAGGGACTGGTTCCATGAACTGTTACTATTGGAAAAGCCTTGGAAACTTGCCGAGTTGAACCATGCTGTACAAATACTAATGGAAAAGGGGCATTAGTGAAGAAAAATGGTTTCATTTCATTTATTTGTTTCTATAGCGCTTTACACAACCACTGTGATTGTGACCAAAGTGCTTAACAAAAACAGTAATTAACATGACAGCAAGTTAAAAGCAAGAAAAACACAACAAAATAACAACACGAAAACCAGAAACATTACCACATATTTAAGTACTAAAAGCCTGTTGGAATAAAAAAAAGTTTTAAGCTTCGATTTAAAATGGCCAAGTTCTGTAATCTGATGTAGATCAAGCGGGAGCTTATTCCGTGAGGCTGCAGAAAAGGCATGGTCACCCCAACATTTATAATTAGGCCTGAGCAGCTAAGCGTTGCGAAGGCCTATTGTAAATGTAGTGTTTATTATTATTTTTTATTTTATTTTATTATTAGGCCCGAGCAGCTAAGCGCTGCGAAGGCCTATTGTAATTGTAGTGTTTATTATTATTATTATTATTATTATTATTATTATTATTATTATTATTATTATTATTATTATTATTATTATTTTTATTCTGTTCCCAAAAGAAGTGGCTCGGCTTTTCCACTCTACATTTTATCTTGACCCGTTAACCAAACAAACTCCTTTTTATTTACTCCAATAAAAGACAAACGTAAAATAACTTGTACCAGGTGGGAAGCGAACCCGCTTCCCCGGGTCAAGATAAAATGTAGAGTGGAAAAGCCGAGCGCGATCCCTCTGAGCCACGGCGGCGGATTGGTTTTTTAGGAGTCCACTTTACCTATAAAGGAATCACCCCTCTTAACATTCTAGCTACGCGTAGGAGTTAGAAATTATTAGTTATATTTTAAAACCCTGGCTGCGCGCAAGAGTTAGACAATATTAGTTATATTTTAATGACATTCAGGTCGCGCTGAAAGGCGGAAATGGGTGCGCGCTTCGTGTTATTTACGTTCTAACATAAGCTGATTTGTAATCAGTTATTAACAAAAATTAAACTTAGAAACACTAATATATATATTCAGCTAACAAATATTTTTTAGCGGCGTCTCCTCTCTTAAAACACTGTAAGCGTGCACACAAGAACACTCCACCCACGCAGTGGCGGTTCTAGACCAGTTGTACTGGTGGGGCCAAGCTGGGGCCAGAGGTTTTGTCAGAGGGGCACGTTCATCAGATGAACGTTGTCACCTGTATATAATTTTGGACTGAGAAACTGAACCAAGACTTCACCTAACAGTTATTTTCATTATCATTTTATTTGCTTATTAATATATTTTATTCAGTCAATACAAATACTGTGTAAAATGTTTTATATTTTTCTCATTTGATTTTTTAAACTATTTTCTTTGGTTACAATGGTTAATCACTGCTTTAAAAAAATAAGAGTCAAGTAAGATTTCGAATCTGTCTTTTTCTCCGAGATGAACTTCAACAAAGACAGATTCGAAATCTTACTTAACTGTTAGATGAAGTCTTGGTTCAGTTTCTCAGTCCAAAATTATATACAGGTAACAACATTGGCTGCCCTACTATCACAGCAACTGTATTCTGCGATTTTGATGAATACAAAATCGTAGAATTTCATGATTTCTGGCATCATGATTTCTGGCAAACCGATCAACAAATGAGTGACTCATTTGTTGATCGGTTTGCCAGAAATCATCAAATTATGTTTGTATTCTGCATCTGTCTGTTAGCAAAATATCTTATGAACAACTGAACAGATTTTGATTAAACTTTCAAGAAATAATCACTGAATGGCTCTCTACGACTGGTTGACTTTTAAAGTACATCCAATTCAATCAATGGTGTTGGTCTGTTAGCAAAATATCTCATGACCCTCTGGACAGATTTTGAAAAATCTTTCAAGAAATAATAAACGGATGTTTCTTTACTGCTGATTAACTTTTGGATATATTTGAATTGAAGATGGCTGCAGCAGGCAATTGAAATAAGCCAAACTCAAAAATGGTTATAATTCAGTTAATTTTACAGATATGGAGTTAAGTGATTGTTTGTTTAAAGTTATTTAAAGTTATTTTATATATTCTTTTAAATAATGGGGTGATATAAGATTTTTTTCTTCTTTCTGCACTCTTTTCATTCAATGTTTTATTTTTGATGAATGTTTTATTTTGTCTCTTTTAAATGAATGAATAAATAAATTAAATAAAATATTAAATAGCTTTACATCTGCTAAGTTCTTGGCATAAACCAACACAGACATGTTCCTGTTTTTAGTGTTTTACATGCTTTATATTGTAGCTGTATTATGATATGATGCGAAGCCACGTAGCTCCCAGGCGGAAGCTGAAACAGCTGCCGTAATCAGAGCGCCCAACCCGGGATGAAAAAGAAAAACACACCGCTGAAGTCCCTGAGCTAGATGGAATGTCCGGCGTAAAACTAACTTGACCACGGTTTAATGTGACGCAGATGTGTTTATATAGCTCTGCAAACATTGAACGTTGTTGTCTTGCGGTGTTGAGTGTAAAATATTTCCACACAACGCACATGTTACGATGAAAATTCGGCTAGCTGCTAGTGCTAGCTAAGATGCTACTCACCAGTGTTGTCCGATCTTGCGACAGAAACAAGCGTCCAGCTCCATGTAAACAATCAATAACCAATTGTGACCAGCTCCATGTAAACAATCCATAAACAAACGACCCGCTCTTTCAAAACGATGCCAAAACAAACCCAACAGAGTACTCAGTCAGCCCCTCACGCTTGTAGCTGCCTGCAAACTATGAACTGGATTTCCTGAATGTGAGGCGGGTCTTGTTACTCTGGGTTCATGAGACACGCCTCCGTTCAGGAAATCCATTCCATAGTTTGAAGCCAACGTGCATCATGGGTTGGATCGATACGTAAACAAGGCTGGTATCGGTATGTGCCATGAGCATTGGTTCCGCTTCTGCTCGGAGGGCGGGCCACAGGGCGGGCCAGGGTTCATCTTACACGGGCACGGGCCCATGTGTAGAACCGCCACAGCACCCACGTCAAGAGAACACCCCACCCACTTCAAGGCGGCTCTGCGGCCAATGCATAATGAGTGGGGGCGGGCCAGACCGGGCTCTGGGCCAACCAGGGGCGGGCCGGGCCTTTGAGGGCCGTGCAATGCGAAAACGGCTACAGAAGAGGGGCTGTAGAGGAAGAGGAGCCACTGAGCAAGATAGATAAGGTTCTGTCAGATAAATAAGAGGTGAACCACTTTAGAGCTGTGCCACGAATCCCAACAAAATCATGGAGGCGAGACAGAAGGACAGAGTGGTCCACAGTGTCAAAGGCTGCTGTAAGGTCAAAAAGCACTAGAGATAGGCCTACTGGGCACCCAGAATCAACTGACTGAGCTATGTAATTATGAACTCTCATTAATGTGGTTTCTGTGCTATGCCGGGATCTAAAACCAGATTGAAATTTATCCAGGATTGTGCTTTTTTCCAAAAAATTTCTGAATTTGCATGAGAATTATTTTCTTCTTAAAACTTTGGAGAGGTAAGGTATATTAGAAGTAGGTCTAAAATTTCATAAAACCAAAGGATCACGATTTCCATCCATTATCTTCCGCTTGTTCCGAAGTCGGGTCGTGGGGGCAGCAGCTTGAGCAGGGAAGCCCAGGCATCTCTTTCCACAGCCACCTCTTCCAGCTCTTCAGGGAGGATTCCAAGGCGTTCCCAGGCCGAGAGACTAATGCCCCTTTTCCACTTGGTGGCGCGGGTCGATAGTCACGTCATATTTGCGTGCCAAGCGCGCGTTGGACAGCATTTCCACCTCACATGTGCGCCGCGCCGCACCAACATTCCAGACTGATTTCAGAGCAGGGTCGAGGCCGGCTGTAAGCGAGCGAGCCGTGGGGGAGTGAGCGGTGGGGAGGAGGTGGACTTCCAGCCCAGCCTCCTGGCACTGAGTTTGAGGAAGTGGCTGCTGCGAGGGAACAAACACGGAAGGACTTTACAAGATTAACACGGTAAAAACAATTATTTGTATTTAAAATTATAGCAAAGATGTGTCTTAAGCTGAACTATTCCTTAATAAATTCACGTAGTGGTCAAAACGGCAGGATTTAAAAAAGTAGTTTCGCCATGTGCGCACGTGAGCCGGCTTTATTTCTATCGATCGGCGTTCTTTCTTTTAATGTAGCTAAATAAAAGCTTAAAAAATATATTTCATAGCTGGCTTCATACCACGAGGGTTCCTCAGGTGAACAAGTCCTTAATAATGTCACGTTGTGGTCAAATCTGCTGGATTTAAATAGATTTGTTTTGACTACTTCCAAACCTGTCACATGTGCTACGAAAATAAATCGTAAAAAATCGAATTTTAATTCAAATAACTCCAACAGCTTACAGTATGCACATAAACATCTTGTGATTACGTTTTGTTAGTTTGAAAAATATCTGCTTTGTGGTTTCTGAGATATAAGATATATGTTAAATACTAGTAGAAAAAAAAGAAGCTAAGTCGACACACTTATGTCTATAAAAAAATCGAATTTTAATTCAAATAACTCCAACAGCTTACAGTATGCACATAAACATGTTGTGATTACACTGTGTTGGTTTGAAAAATATCTGCTTTGTGGTTTCTGAGATATAAGATATATGTTAAATACTAGTAGAAAAAAAAGAAGCTAGGTCGACACACTTATGTCTATAAAAAAATCGAATTTTAATTCAAATAACTCCAACAGCTTACAGTGTGTACATAAACATGTAGTGATTACACTGTGTTGGTTTGAAAAATATCTGCTTTGTGGTTTCTGATATATTTGATCTATGTACTGTATATATATCTTATAAAATATATCTACATATAAAACTGTTTCTAGACTGAATTACCGGTAACCATGTTTTTCTTTTTTTACAGTTAAGAGGAAGAAGTGAACGCCAGAATTTATCAACTTTTGTCTTCTGGAGGAAGCACATGAGACAACGAGAAAAAAATCATTTAGGTGGATGCAGTATTTATTTTTGTGCTTTTTTCACTTCTTAGTTTTCATAATAAACTTTTTTTTTCTTAAGTGGTGTCATTGAACAACAATTTCCTAAACATATTTTACAATGTTAAGTGTCTACAGTATAGTGTTTGTTTAAAAACATACTGGAAGTTAAGAATATTTTCCATTTGCATTTGCCATTTAAAGAATCATAAGAAAAAAGATTATTAGATTTGAACATCCATCCATCCATCCTTCCTGATGTCGGGTCGTGGTGCAGCAGCTTTTCCAAGGATGCACAGACGTCAACATCAACCCCGATGAAGCTGTTCTTGGATGCCTAAACGAGTTTCCTGATCAACAAACATTTAATTATTAATACTTTGTTTTTACGTTTAAAGAAACACGCTTTTAATGTTTAAGGGACAGTTTAAACCAAATTATCCATTTGCATTTGACTTTGAATTATCCCTGACAAAATATTACCGTTTAAATTTAATGAAATACTAACCTTTAATATTACAGGGCCAATTGAAACCTAATTAATTCCTAATCTGTACCTTACTGTAAAAATAGTTTAACTGATTACAGGGCAGTGCGATCAATGTGTTAAGCAATGTTAACAGGATCCTTGTGCATATATGAGAATAATCTTTATTATAAAGAAACAAAATGGAAAACACATGGGTTTAAAACAAGCTGAAAAGGCAATAAAGTAAGATTAGAGCATTAAATAGCTCAAGGGACCAACAGGTGGTGAGACAAGGTCCTGCAGGGCGTTCTTCTTCTAACGTTTAGTGGTGGCTAGTAAATAGCTTGAGGTAACACTACCGCCACCACGTGGTAGGACGAGTGAGATTCTACACCGCCCCACAGAAGGGCTGCAGTAGTGAATGGAGACAAACCTACATGTGAGCCAAGCCGAACTGAACCAGACCGGACCAGACTGAGCCGCTCTGGGCCGAGCAAGTGGAAAAGGGGCAATAGTCTCTCCAGCGTGTCCTGGGTCTTCCTCAGGGTCTCGTTCCAGTTTGACATGCCCAAAGCACCTCCCCAGGGAGGCGTTCAGGAAGTATCCTTACCAGATGCCCAAACCACCTCAACTGGCTCCTCTCGATGTGGAGGAGCAGCAGTTCTACTCTGAGTCTCTCCCGGATAAACGAACTTCCCACCCTATCTCTAAGGAGAGTTCAGCTACCCTGCGGAGGAAACTCATTTCAACTGCCTGTATCCGCAATCTAATTTTTTCGGTCACAATTTGCTTTCACAAAAATAGTCAGAATCCTGAAGTTTGACACTACAGAAGCAGTCGTTTCTGTTAGGACTCGTAGATCTGGACTCCAAAGATTTTCCTGTAACTAAACAATTGCTGTAAAGAGCTGGGATGGTTTGACTCATAGATAAAACTTTACTTTGGTTAACATCAAGAATGTTTAACTCTGATAAACGAATGTCTGTCCATCTTTGTTGAAGGTGGCAAACACTCATCTGAATGCACTCTGATCCTGACGGAGGGAGACTCAGCCAAATCTCTGGCTGTCTCTGGCCTGGGGGTCATCGGTCGGGACCGCTATGGAGTCTTCCCCCTGAGGGGCAAGATCCTGAATGTACGAGAAGCATCGCATAAACAGGTACGAAACCAAATCAGAATGTTTCTGTGGAAAATCTGGTAAAAATTGCTGAACAAAGGACAAACACAAAATCAAAAATAATCTCGGTGCTTAGTTTTTATTTTTTTAACAACCATAAAGACATCCCATGATCAGTCTGGTGAAGGTTGGCATGCAGCGGAAACATGATGAGACAACAATTGAAGCCTTTTACAACCTTGTTCATACTTAGGTATAAAAAGGACTTAACTGGTTGTAACAGATGTCTTAGTTGATTTAAACATGTCTGTGAAAAACAGCCACAAACATTAAACCTGCTACACTAAACCTGGTGCTGCAAGCTGAATAATTTAGAGCTTTATTTGCACATTGGGTTGTATACCTGTACAGTGATGACAATGTGATGACATTATTGTTATTGTTATTACAGTATTTTCTGGTGTATAGGTCGCACCTGTGTATAGGTCGCATTGTCCAATTATCACCAATAGATTGGAAAAGTCCCTAGATAGGTCGTACTGGTGTATAGGTCGCACCTACATTTAGCTCTGCTGCAAATGTCTGCCACAGGAGCGCACAGCAAGGCTTTTAAGAAGATTAACACTTAAAAACAATTATTTGTTTGATAAAAATTATAGCAAATATATGTCTGAGCTGAACTTTTCCTTAATAAATGAACGTAATTGTGAAATGAGCTGGATTTAAAAATTTGTTTCGCCGAAAGTGATAACAAGCCATATATAGGTCGCACCTGAGTATAGGTCGCAGGCCTTGAAAAAACCATAAAAAGGTGCGACCTATACACCGGAAATACGGTATTATTTGGCTCTGATACAGCTTCTGTTCATTTATTACTGGTCTCAGAGAGCTAATGAAATTTGTCTTTGCCGCAAAACACTGTAGTTTTTTAAGGATGGCTGAAGTTTTCTAGCATCTTGAAATCATTATCTCACCTAGCTGTGACTGTTAAAGGTTCAGTATGCAGTTTCTGTAGAACTGCAGCACTTAGAAATATTTTCAACAGGCAAAGCATTCTGATCCCTCCCCCTCAGAGCCATATGTGGCTCTGCCCCCTTGTGGTCTGTTGAATTTCAAATTCAAGCTCTGTTTTTATTGGCTGATTCAAATTCAAGCTCTGTTTTTATTGGCTGGTTACAAACTCTGTTTTTATTGGCTGGAAAATGGCGGGTCACCTTTTCTTTTTAGAAATGCTTATTTACCACCTGGAGAAGCAAGGGGACAATATTTTTTTTAATTTTTTTTCAGAGATTACCTGGCTAACATCAGTCTGTCAGGAGGTAGTGACAGAGTGAAGAAATATGTTCATAAAAAAAGCTACATACTGAAGCTTTAAGAGTACAAACCGGATTCCGAAAAAGTTGGGACACTAAACAAATTGTGAATAAAAACTGAATGCAATGATGTGGAGATGGCAAATGTCAATATTTTATTTGTAATAGAACATTGATGACAGGTCAAAAGTTCAATCTGAGTAAATGTAACATTTTAAAGGTAAAATATGTTGATTCAAAATTTCACAGTGTCAATAAATCCCAAAAAGTTGGGACAAGTAGCAATAAGTGGCTGGAAAACGTAAATTGAGCATATAACGAACAGCTGGAAGACCAATTAAAACTAATTAGGTCAATTGACAACATGATTGGTATAAAAAGAACTTCTCAGAGTGTCAGTGTCTCTCAGAAACCAAGATGGTAAGAGGATCACCAATTCCACCATTGTTGCGCAGAAAGATAGTGCAGCAATACCAGAATGGTGTTACCCAGCGTAAAATAGCAAAGACTTTTAAGTTATCATCATCAACCGTGCATAACATCATCAAAAGATTCAGAGAATCTGGAACAATCGCTGTGCGTAAGGGTCAAGGCCGTAAAACTCTACTGGATGCTCGTGATCTCCGGGCCCTTAAACGTCACTGCACCTCAAACAGGAATGCCACTGTCAAGGAAATAACAGAATGGGCTCAGGAATACTTCCAGAAAGCATTGTCAGTGAACACAATCCACTGTGCCATCTGCCGTTGCCAGCTGAAACTCTACAGTGCAAAGAGGAAGCCATTTCTAAGCAAGCTCCACAAGCTCAGACGTTTGCACTGGGCCAGGGGTCATTTAAAATGGAGTGTGGCAAAATGGAACACTGTTCTGTGTCAGATGAGTCACAATTAAGTTCTTTATGGAACACTGGGACGCCATGTCATCTGGACCAGAGAGGACAAGGATAGCCCAAGTTGTTATCAACGCTCTGTGTTCAGAAGTCTGCATCACTGATGGTATGGGGTTGCAATGTTTCCCCTACATAACTTGCCATGGCGGGGCGCTCATTTCGTCTGTGAGTTTTCTCCGGGGGGGACGTACGGATGGATGGACAGAGACACGTCTTGAGCTGCACAGCACTTATACTAACAGATTTGGGGACGGGGGGTGCAGAGACAAAGCCGCGCGCCGTTTTGGAGCAGGGCAGAGGAGAGAGACAAACATCTCAGTCACGCGTTACCTGTAGTTTTTGTTTTTGTTTTGGATGGGGGAGGGTGAGACAGACAAATGTGAGCCGTGCGCTGTTTGTACCGACAGTTTTCAAGTGTGTGTGTGTGTGTGTCGGCGTGAGTGTTCAACATGAAGGAAGAGGCTGCTTTTAGGTTTTTAGCTAGTGCACCTGCATTGCGAGCTGCTAGTTTAGCGTTACGTCAGTGCTGACAGGTGGTTGGAGCGTTGGGTAGGCGGGGCGTTCGGTTCTGTTGACGGGGCGGGGCGCCTCACCTATATAATGGTAGGGAAACACTGGGGTTGCATGAGCGCTTGTGGCATGGGCAGCTTGCATGTCAGGAAAGGCTCCATTAATGCAGAGAACTATGTTCAGGTTCTAGAACAACATATGCTCCATCTAGACGTCGTCTCTTTCAGGGAAGACCCTGCATTTTTCATCAAGATAATGCCAGACCACATTCTGCAGCAATCACAACATCATGGCTACGTAGGAGAAGGATCCGGTACTGAAATGTCCAGCCTGCAGTCCAGATCTTTCACCTATAGAGGACATTTGGCGCATCATAAAGAGGAAGGTGTGACAAAGAAGGCCCAAGACAATTGAACAGTTAGAGGCCTGTATTCAGAATCAGAATATCTTTATTGACATTGCACCAAGGTACAACGGGAACATGTATGCACAGTCATCCGAAAGCTGGACTAAAGGCCCCGGTATAGCTCTGCGTTCGGCCGTACGCCACTCTACGCCGTACGTACGCAGAGGCACAAGCGTACCCCCGCAGGTCATGTACGCGCCAAGCTCGAGGCCCGTTGTCTCACAATAAACTGCCCGGCGCCGGACTGTTTTGTAGGTGACACAAATGTATTGAATTCCTCTTCGTCATCCCTGATCTGGCCTTTTCTTTTGTTTTTTTGCCAAAAGTCAAGTGATCGCTTCCTCCTCCGCTGACTCCATGACTGAAATGATGAGGAAATTAATGAATTTGTCACGAGCGAATTAAACTCGCGTCCTACGTGGCTGTGCAATGTTTTGTAGATTTCCTGATGGGCTGTGGGCTGCAGGACCAGCGCTCCCTGTTTTCATTTTATTTTATTTTTTAGAACTTTTTATTAAGATATAAACACAGAACACCGTTGCGCTGAAGTTATGTGAAGTGCCTTTTTTTTCCCCACCCGACCTGTCAATCAATTCAGTAGGCGTGTCAGCAAATGACCAATCAGCGACCTCAATTTGTCCCGTAGGTAAACGCTCCGCCCTGCATCTGCTCAAATTACGTCAAGAAATTGGAGCTAAAATGCTGGAGCCTCATGCTGAGCTATACTGTGAACTGCCTGCGCACAGCACGTGTGCGTAGAGCGGCGTTCGGCCGAACGCAGAGCTATACCTTAAGTGTACGAAGCTGCAGCTGGTTATCAGCGCGGCCATCTCTTTCCTTATCAGAAAGATAATCTTAGATATGAAAAGGGAGAAGAACCATGAGGTTAGATAGTGGTATTACAAAAAATATTTTTCACATCTTGTCTATTAGGACACGATATGAGACATCAAAAAACTCTACCAGCAAGCACAATTAAGACAAATTACAGTTCTGCACTCAACAGAAAGCAGCTGATGTATTGAGGTCACGGCACTTATCAAACTCACTCTGAAGTCTTCCTCAATTTCCGATAGAACAGTGTTCCACAGGTGCCAAACAGTAAAGCTTCTGCCATCATAATTCCAATTATGTAAACATCAACATCCTCCACAGACAGGACTGGCAGATACATGACCTTCCACTCGCCCAGGAATCCATCACGTAACTGCCGGATTGTGTCTGTGACGAGCAAGCTGGCTCCCCCGGATCTTGTCGTTTTGTAGAAAAAAATCTTGTCAATAGAGTTGATCATCCATGATACCAAATCCATAATCACTTTGCATTCGAGAGATTAGTGCAGAGGAACTGCAGACAGACAAAGAGCTACGCAGGGAGAGGAAAGAACGGGAGAGGAAAGCAAAAGCTGCTGCTTGCTACCAGAGCAAGGCAAAAAAAAAAAAAAAAAAAAAAATGAATGGGAGGGCATTCCTATTTCTAAACTTGAGAAACTGGTCTCCTCTGTCCCCAGACATCTGTTGAGTGTTGTAAGAAGAAGGGGGGATGCCACACAGTGGTAAAAATGGACTTATCCCAACTTTTTGGGGATTTGTTGATGCCATGAAATTTTGAAACAACATATTTTTCCCTTAAAATGATACATTCTCTCAGTTTAAACTTTTAATCTGTGATTTGTGTTCTGTTCTGAATAAAATATTAGATGTTGGTACCTCCACATCATTGCATTCAGTTTTTATTCACCACAGTATTTGTTAAGGGTCCCAACTTTTTTGGAATCCAGTTTGTAGTTTTTTTATTGTTATTTTTTTGTTAAATTTTATTCATTTTACAATAATGAGTACGGTACAACAAATGACTTGCATAAAAAGAGAGAAAAAAAAGTAAAATCAAAGGTAGCAGATGAAGAATTATCTTATTTAATCTGCTCTTTATTTATCTAATTCAAACAAGTTATTTTATAATGACAAAACAGTAAATCATATAACCTTCTTTAAAGTGAAACTGATTAGACATTAATTGATATTTTTTCACCATTTCAATTTTGACCAACTTCTTAAAGATAGTGATTGATTTGGCCTCCTTAATTTCTGTTTTTAAATTATTCCATAATCCTATACCCTGAATTTGGGTACCGGTAGTTCTTTCTTTTAGACTAGTTCGAAATTGTGGTTTTACAAATACAGTATGTCTATTCCTTTGAGATTGTAACAGCTAGAGCGTTTCACAAAATACGAAGGAATATCACACCTATTGTGAAGGTAAGATAGTTGGCATCTCAAAGTTGTGAAAAAAAGTTTTCCTATTTAATCTCACTTAATCCATCAAGCAGTGTTGGCCTTGGCTTGGAAAACTGCTTTTTTTCTTATTTTGTTGTTGGAGGAGACCAGACAACTCCCCACAATAATGATGTAATCCACTGAAGTCCATTTTTGATATGAAGATGACCAGTTTTTCAACTATTTTTATTTATCATCGATCTGATTTTTAGTGTTGGACACTCATGAAAGGGAAAATTAAACTGTAATGTACTTGGCATAAAAAGTAAGGAAATTTGTTCAGTTGAGTTTTTGTTGTTGTACAGTACTTGTTACATACATATTTGTTAATTGTTTTAAGTCTGTTTATTCTCCCTGAATGGTGCCACATTTTAAGAAAATGCAGCAGAGTTAAGTTTGTGCATTATTCCCATAAAAACTTGCCAAATATTTTCTTCCTGTTCTAAACAGTTAATCTTTTTATTGACTTTTTTGGTGACATTTATGGATTTTGCAGATTGAAGTCTGAAGAAACAAAGAATAATTAAATTCAACATTTTTTTCATTTAACAATCAGGGCCCTGAGTTGTACGTGGAAGAACCATATACAGTACATGTACAGCCACAACACCAGCATTTGTTGTAAAGTTAGTCAATCAGGTTGTGCTGGTCAGTTGGGAACAAACTGCAAAGTGATCCTACTGCTTTTCAGTGGTGTTGAGGTCTGGACTTCAGGAAGTCATTCAGTCCTTAAATGGCCTTAAAACTATTTTTAAAAAGCTTTTTGTTTTCCTTTCTCTTTTTTTTGGAACTACTTCATTTGTACACCAACTTGCATAGCCTAATAGACTATATGCCACAAACTTCCCTTCCAACACTGACGCATTCATCGGCCAGACCGCGCACCTCCGGTTAGCGGGAAAGACACAAACATATATGACTAAATACATTTAATAAAACATCTGCATACACACCAATAATAACTCTATACACATATAAATCCATATAAAATTATGGCGACGTTCCCCCTACGGATAGCCGCAATATATTTTCGCCCAAACCCCCCCTCGGAACAGCTGTTCCCACCGGTGGGCGGACACAACGGAACTCACTTGTAGTGCCGGTAGCTCGCAGCCGCTTCCCGTTT
The DNA here is from genome assembly GCA_038048925.1 of Garcialebias charrua. NCBI lineage: Eukaryota > Metazoa > Chordata > Actinopteri > Cyprinodontiformes > Rivulidae > Garcialebias > Garcialebias charrua. Next base: position 78,188 of record JBBPBX010000862.1, read on the forward strand.
CGGGTCGTTGTCATGGTCTGCTACTAGGAGCTAACGCTAACAACAACGGCAGTGGATAGGACCCGGAAGTGCGGGATGTGACCGGTATTTTGACGGAAGTACGTCACGACCCCCCGTGGCATATAGTCTATTGCATTTTTTTTTTAAAGAAGAAAAAAAAGGAGAGGAATAATAATTATGAGCCATATGATGGACTTGTGACCTGTCCAGCGTGTACACCGCCCCTCGCACAGTGATTGCTGGACATGTGCACCAGTGACCCCCGTGACCCAAAATGGAAGAAGCAGGTAAAAGATAATGGAAGTATGGATGGATGATGGACTTGTGGCCTGTCCAGCATGTACCCCGCCTCATACTGGTCATAGGAGATAAATACCAGCTCTCTGCAACCTGAACAGAGAAAAGTGAATAAAGAGGATGGCTCAATGGATGGATATTGATTGTGACCATGTGTGTAATCTTTGTATATCTTTTTGCCCTAGATCATGGAGAACGCAGAGATAAACAACATAATTAAAATTGTTGGCCTGCAGTACCAGAAGAGCTACGATGACGCAGAGTCTCTGCGGAGCCTTCGTTATGGCCGGATCATGATCATGACCGATCAGGTGACTTGCCTCAGAAACTCTGTCAGAAGGTGAGCCGTGGTCCAGAAACTGTACAAACTTGCTCTGTCTTTTACCAGGATCAAGATGGCTCCCACATCAAAGGTTTGCTCATCAACTTTTTCCACCACAACTGGCCCTCCTTGCTCAAACACACATTTCTAGAGCAATTTATCACACCTATTGTGAAGGTAAGAGAGTGACGGACACATTGCGTGTTTAATTAACTCAAAAACGAGCTGCAGTCATGGTACAGTGTGGTACTCAGAGGATTGAATGATGTGTCTGCAGGCCACCAAGAACAAACAGGAGCTGTCCTTCTATAGCCTTCCAGAGTTTGAAGAATGGAAGAAACAGACAGACAACTTTAAAACCTGGCATATAAAATACTACAAAGGTTTTCTGCATCAATGTTTATTATTATTAAAGGTGGGGTGACATCATCTTACAAATTTGCATAAAATGATAGAAGATATGTATCTTGTATCATTCAACTATGTTCGTTTTTGCAAACAAAATGATAAATTATTGAAAATTCCTTTCAAATTGAGTTTAAAATTAAAAACCGAGTTTCTCTCTGAAAATTCCGACTACATGCGAATGCAACATATGTGACGTTGCGAGGAGAAGTCTTTAGAACGCCCCATATAAATATTCATGGCGAACAAAAAATAAAACAACAAAATTATCAATCTAAGTTAAGATTTGAGCGATTTGTCTTCAGTTTTGGAAGCAGGAAGTTAGATGAGCAGAAACAGCAGGTTCTAATTTAGGTCTGCACCGTATGTATTTGACTCTTACCTGTTCAGGAAGCAGGGAGCTCAGTCCGAGGGGGGGGGGCAGCTTTATTTATTCCATTTTTGACAAAGGTCTTCCTCTTTTGGGAAAGTGAAAAGGCTCACTTGTTCACTGATGATATTAGAACACCCAAATGCAACATAACTAGGTGTTGAACGAGTACATAATTTTTAAACTCGACATTATCATAAATAAACTCGAGTAGAACTCGAGTAGTCGATGACGTCATATGAACTTAAGATGCTAAATAAATAAATAAATAAATAAAAATGCATAAAAACGTCATTATTTACCAAAAAAAAAAGACCAACAAAACATTGGGAGCATTTATTATGCTCCTAGCATTTATCATACTGCAGATAAGTCACAGGAAAATAATAATAATAATAATGAATTTAATTTATAACGCACTTTTCATTAATGAAAATCTCAAAGTGCTACAAAGTGCAACAGAATTAAATGTCAATAAAACAAGTAATAACACAAGTAAAAACAAAACTATTAGTTATTATTATTATTATTATTATTAAAATGCCATAGTGAAAGTAACGTCAAAAACTAAACTTAAAAACAAGTGGGGCGTTCACCACACCGCATCTCCGCTTGCAGTGCTGTGCAATTAGGTTTACTTTTAGAGATTATTGTGTTTATAGGTTTTTAATAGGTTTAGAGATGAATATTTGTTGCTTTTTGTTTGTGATTTGTGGTTCGGTGATTGAACCTTGTGTTATTTGTGACCTGCAATGCAACACTGCCCCCTGCTGTCACAATCTACGGTGGTCAGAGAAACGAAAATCAACAGGAAGTTGATTCAATGAGTACCGGTAGCACATTTTATAAAATTATAAACTGTTTTACCTTTTTGACTAGACTGGGCCTGCTCCATAACATCCATCCGCACAGAGGAATCCATTTTTAGCATACTAAGAACTACCTCGCGCTCGGTGCGGCTCATGTGAAGTAAGATGTCAGTGCGACGTGATGACGTCACTACGAGTACTCGAGAGGGACAAAAAGACATCGATAGAAGTTTTAGGACTCAACCTCACGATTACTCGGGTACTCTGTTAAAGCACTAAACACAACCGGTATTTTTCAAGTTATACAAAAAAAAGGCGATTTGGCTGAGAATGAATGGCAGACGCAGACTGACGGTCCTGCTCTCTACGCCACAAATGTTGCATTTGCGTGTAGTCAGAATTTTCAGAGAGAAACTCTGTTTTTAATTTTAAACTCAATTTGAAAGGAATTGTCATTAATTTATCATTTTGTTTGCAAAAACGAACACAGTTGAATGATACAAAATATATATCTTCTATCATTTAATGCAAATTTGTAAGATGATGTCACCCCACCTTTAAATTACACTACTACAGTACCAAGGTTTTCTGCATCAATGTTTATTATTATTAAATTACACAAAAGGACAAAGTCATCCTTTAAAACTGTCATTTCTGCTCCAGGTTTGGGTACAAGCACAAGCAAAGAGGCAAAAGAGTACTTTGCTGATATGGAAAGGCACCGGATCACATTCAAGTACAATGGTGCTGAGGACGACGCTGCCATCACTCTCGTGAGTTCACCTACGGTTCTTTTACTTTTCAAACCCACTTCTCATCATTAGTGGATAGACGTCAAAAGACCATGGTGTTTGTGTTATGTTATCAAAAGTACGTTTTATACTTCTAGATGGTATCGGGAAGAAATATTTTGACCAAGCATGCTAGCTGTGCTACACCTGATTCAACCAGAAAATGGCAGAAAAGTCTTGAAATGTTTTCTACACTTCTTTAGAAAACATTTCCTAGAAACTTATTTTTAGTGGATTCAAAATTAGTTTTAATGCACTGTGTGGTCCTTTGATTACTTTAAATACATTGATATGGTCCTTTTTTAAAACAAAATATTGCCCATGCCTGCTTTAAGTACTGCTAGGCCTTTATTTATTCTCCTTAAAACAACAACTAAATATAAATAAATGTGTCAGAATAAAAAAAGTCAGTCAGGATGGTGATTGCTCCAGCTTCGTTGTGAACATGTCCTCAGGATGCTCATAGAAAGAAGAGCTAAACAAGCACCTCATGTAGGGCTGAGCGATATCTCGATATTTGAAAAATATTGAGATAATTATTTTTGTGATATAAGTTGAGACTATGTCGATATAAACGATATAGTTTTATACTTGAAAATCCTGCCGTCTTCTTTCTCCCACTCACCCCCTTCCTTCTACCTCCTCGAACACAAACATACAGCCCTCAGCCACGCTCCCCCTCCTGCTTCTCCAGTAGGGGCAGGCAAAAGGAGAGGTTTACGCCAAAAATACACTACATGCGTTCCGGCTCCGCCCCGCTCCGGTCCGACCTCCGCAGCAAATACGCACCCATTATAATCAATGACAGAATTTACACTGGCTCCGCACGGCGGCAGCGAGCTGCGGAGAGCGGACGGCAGTCCGTCAAAATTAGAAATTTTTCTATTTCTGCCGGACGCCGGAGATGTGCCGGAGTCAACTTTTGAAGATTACGTCGCACCAACAGGAAAAGGAACGAGCACAACTTCCGTATTTACAAAATAAAATCACCACGGGCGGACTTAATCCTAGCTCTATACGGATTTATTTGTACAAAAATGCTGTCAAACTATCATTTATGACTACGCCTACAAACGCAATACAAGAAATAAATAAATAAATAAAGTATTTTATTCTGAAATGTAATACATCACTTCCTGTTGCTCAAACCATGTCCTGTCGCTCATTTACGAGAGAAGATCAAGGCAGCAGTCTCTACTGTTGTTCTCCTTCTTCCACCGAATGAATTGTTTTGTTCTGACTTACTTATTTATCACTTGATTTATCGCGCGATCTCGCAATTCCCGCGCATGCGTCTCGGAGCGGCGCATCCATGCGGACCTGAGCTGAGCGGAGGAAGTGGAAACTGGACTCGCTCAGCTGCGACCTGCGGAGCGGAGCGGAGCCGGACCGCATGTAATGTATTTTTGGCGTTAGCCGGCAGCATTAAACGTAGCAGCTGAGCGTGTGTGAAGCTACCAGGTCCGACAGAAATAAACCACGGTTCAGAGCTCATTTAGCCGTGCTGTGTGCCTTTTAAACAACACAAGCCGTTTTCGCATTGCACGGCCCTCCCCAGTCTGGCTCGTCCCTGGTTGGCCCAGAGCCAGCCCTGGCCCGCCCCTGTTCATTACGCACTGTCCGGAGAGCAAGCCTTGAAGTGGGTGGGGTGTTCACTTGACGTGGGTGGAGTGTTCTTGTGTGCGCGCTTACAGTGTTTTAAGAGAGGAGACGCCGCTAAAAAATATTTGTTAGCTGAATATATATATTAGTGTTTCTGAGTTTAATATTTGTTAATAACTGAATACAAATCAGCTTATGTTAGAACGTAAATAACATGAAGCGCGCACCCATTTCCGCCTTTCCGTGTGACCTGAAAGTCATTAAAATATAACTAATATTGTCTAACTCTTGCGCGCAACCAGGGTTTTAAAATATAACTAATAATCTCTAACTTCTACGTGCAGCTAGAATGTTAAGAGGGGTGATTCCTATATAGGTAAAGTGGACTCCTAAAAATCCAGTCCGCCGCTGTGGCTCAGAGAGATCGCGCACTGCTATTACACTCTTTTATCTTGACCCGGGGAAGCGGGTTCGCTTCCCACCTGGTACAAAGTTATTTTACTTTTTTTTTATTGGAGTAAATAAAAAGGAGTTTGTTAACCAAACAATACTCCAATAAAAAAAAAAGTAAAATAACTTTGTACCAGGTGGGAAGCGAACCCACTTCCCCGGGTCACGATAAAAGAGTATAATAGCAGTGCGCGATCTCTCTGAGCCACAGCGGCGGACTGGATTTTTAGGAGTCCACTTTACCTATATAGCAATCACCCCTTTTAACATTCTAGCTGCACGTAGAAGTTAGAGATTATTAGTTATATTTTAAAACCCTGGCTGCGCGCAAATGTTAGACAATATTAGTTATATTTTAATGACATTCAGGTCGCGCTGAAAGGCGGAAATGGGTGTGCGCTTCATGGTTTTTACATTCTAACATAAGCTGATTTGTAATCAGTTATTAACAAAAATTAAACTCAGAAAAACTAATTCAGTTAACAATTTTTTTGTAGGGGTTTCTGTAGTTAAATTTTAATGAAATTCAGCTCGCGCTGAGGTTGTTGTTAGAACGAGTCCAGCCCCTGTTGCAAACAACGAATCAAATGTGAGCAGTAAATGACGTCAAACTGGGCTGGGGAGTCGGGCCCGATCAGAACCACGGTGGAGATGGTTCCAAAACGAGGGCGGACCCGGGGAAAAAAAGGAAAATGCGAACACGCTGAACCCGGGTTAGAAGGCGGGGCGGCCCGGGCCATTGAGGGCCGTGCAATGCGAAAACGGCTACAGAGAAGAAGCGCGACATTAAAGGTGCAGTTTGCAGTTTCTGTAGAACGCAGCAATTAGAAAAAATTTCAACAGGCAAAGCATTCTGATCCCTCCCCCTCAGAGCCATATATGGCTCTGCTCCCCCTTGCTCTGCTGAAATTCAAATTCAAGCTCTGTTTTTATTGGCTGGTTACAAACTCTGTTTTTATCCATTAGAGTTTTACTACCTTGACCCTTATGCACAGCGATTGTTCCAGATTCTCTGAATCTTTTGATGATGTTATGCACGGTTGATGATAATAACTTAAAATTTAAAACACAAATTAAAACACAAAAAACTTTCTCACACATTATCACTCAACACAAAGATTTTAACACTGGACTCTGTGTCATCAAACGGGTTATTCACTAAACTCTCGGTCATGTGCTCATACAGTTTGCACTACTTCTCATACTTGCACTAATGTTTGTATTACATCACTGCCTATAGTCATAATACTGTTTACATTCTCTGTTTACATTTATTAATACTGTTTACTTTTATTACTACTGCTTACATTTAATTACTACTGTTTACATTTACACTACTCTAATATCTACACCACTGCTGATACATATACAGTGTGCTCTGAACGGTCTTATTTAGGGATGCCCAATGTGCCTTACTGCATATGCCACTTTTTGCCTCTATAACAACATCAACTACTACCTCATACATATACTGTGTACATTAACTCATACGCTGCTTTGCCACTTTGCAAATGTCAATGCTAGAAACCTTTAGTTTATTTTAGTTATACTTTTTATACTCTTTTTTTATACTAGTATGCAAAAACTCAGGACAGTATTATGTTCATTAAATGTTTAATGTTTTAGTTTTAGAGTTGGTGTAAATTTTCATACTCTTATACCACTATGCAAAAAACTCAGGACAGTGTTAGTTTTACTATTTTATGCTTATGTCTATTATTATATGTTTCAGTGTTTCAATGTTTAGATGTTTACTGTTGCACCGAGGGACTGAGAGAAACGCAATTTCGGTCCTGTGTATGTCCTGTACAGTACATATTGCAGATCTGACAATAAAGTTGACTTTGACTTAAAAGTATTTGCTATTTTACACTGGGTCACACCATTCTGGTATTGCTGCACTGTCTTTCTGCGCAACAATGGTGGAATTGGTGATCTCTTACCATATTATACTTCTGAGAGACACTGACACTCTGAGAAGCTCTTTTTTTATACCCAATCATGTTGTCAATTGACCTCATTAGTGTTAATTGGTCTTCCAGCTGTTTATTTGCTCAATTTCCTTTTTCCAGCCACTTAAGGCTGAGTTAGACTCGCGCTTTGGTCCGCAGGCTGGAGCGCGCGCGCCGCGCGTGCACTCAGCCGTGCGGCGAAATGCGTTCATAGTTTCGCCCCTGTGTTTATGGTTGACGCACGGCGGAGCATGGCAAAGTGCTGTTCTTTTACGGGCCAGCAGGTGGCAGTAGCCTCTACAACATGTGCATATGTTACAAGAAAGGGTGTAGAAGAAGAAATCTACCGTAGAAGAAGAACTGTTTGACGTCACAACACAAACAAAATGGCTTCCCGCTCGCTTCATTCTTGAACTGTCTTTATTAGAGGAGCAAATTATAATAGAACAACAGTTATTGTGTCTTGCAATTTTAATGAGACGAAGAAGACGCAGAAGGAGATGGTATGTTCGGCCATTACACTCTCAGAGACGTACTGGTGGGGAATATAACATGCTGGTGATGCCGATGCGGAGAATTGACGAAGAAATGCACTTCAGTTACTTCCGCATGTCTGCACGCCGATTTGATGACCTGCTACATCGTATTTCGCCTTTCATACGACATGGAAGGACCCACAGCAGCCCTGTGACATTACCCGAGCGTTTGGCAGTGACTTTAGAATCCTGGCTTCAGGTAGCAGCCAGAAAAGTGTAGCAGCCAGCTACAAACTTGGTGCAACTACGGTTTCCCTGATAGTCTCTGAGGTGTGCCAAGCTATATTGTATATTGCTATATGTATTTGAATGTTAATGATTTTAAATAAAATGAAACTACATTGAAATATCCACTTCAGCTTTCCGTCTGTTTTGTTTGCATATTGTATTTACAAAGCCACTAACAGTTGTATTACATAAAATTTGGTATGAAAGACTTTTTTATAATTGTAAGAACATTAGATGTTAGAATTATTTGGAAACCTGAAATGGCATTGTAAATATAAGTCCCATATTGCATTAAAATGAAGCATTGCTACCTGACACGAAAAATCTCAATGTGTAGTAGCCTTTATTTCACCAGGAATGTGAAGTGGAATGTGGAGAAACCTGTAGAGATAGTGTTTTGATTTTAATGTGTGCAAAAATTGCATGCTGTCTAAAAATAATTGATAAATGTGTAATTATGCATTACAAATGTATCATTTGAATCAAAGTCAAGTCAAAGTCAGCTTTATTCTCAAAACTGCAATATGTACAGGACATACACAGGATTGAAATTGCATTTCTCTCTGTCCCTCGGTGCAACAATAACTATTTAAACACTAAAACACAGTAGTATAAAAGTATAAAAAGTTTTCACCAACACCAACATTTAATAAACATAAATTGAAATAAAGTGTAATACTGTCCTGAGTTTTTGCATAGTACTTTTTCATAGTAGTATAAAAGTATAAAATGTTTTCACCAACACCAACATTTAATATCCATAAACATAAAATGAAATAAAGTGTAATACTGTCCTGAGTTTTTGCATAGTACTTTTTCATAGTAGTATAAAAGTATAAAAAGTTTTCACCAACACCAACATTTAATATCCATAAACATAAAATGAAATAAAGTGTAATACTGTCCTGAGTTTTTGCATAGTACTTTTTCATAGTAGTATAAAAGTATAAAAAGTTTTCACCAACATTTAATAAACATAAAATGAAATAAAGTGTAATACTGTCCTGAGTTTTTGCATAGTACTTTTTCATAGTAGTATAAAAGTATAAAAAGTTTTCACCAACATTTAATAAACATAAAATGAAATAAAGTGTAATACTGTCCTGAGTTTTTGCATAGTACTTTTTCATAGTAGTATAAAAGTATAAAAAGTTTTCACCAACACCAACTGAGTGAGCTGATGCTAGGGCTGTCGCTTCTGCTACTGCTGCTTGACCCTGGCAAGTGTCGAGGTGGTACGGGTATGGGCACCGTTGGACAGGGAGGAATTGGCGTGGAGGACCTGCGCAGAGGAAAACACACTACGTTTGAAGTACTGCCAGTTTCATGGCCAGTAGGCGTGAGGTTGTGAGAGACGATGGGTGTGATGTACTCATGGTCGATGGTGGTGACGGTCTGGTCCATGGGGGTGAGGGTCTGGTCGATAGGGGTGAAGGTCTGGTCCATGGGGGTGACGGTCTGGTCGAATGGGGTGAAGGTCTGGTCGAGGCACCATGTATCGTCCTGTGCTTGGCTCTGTGGTGTTTCTTCAGGCTAAAAAACAGACATTGACATCCATCAGTACAAAATGAAACGGTAACGGATACAATGCACATATGTGTTAAATAAAAACAAATGTTTGTGTAACTGTTAGCTTAATAAACAGAAGGTGAAGCATCAACACACATATAGGCTAAATTTGTTTACAGTTGAGGTGTGCAGATCTAAAATGGTTATTTCCACTATTTCACATTTACTGGTCAGCAGCTTGATTTATATTTTCATTAAGCCATGTTTTGGTCATTCATTCTCACAGTTTATTGTTTATATCAATGACTACAAAGGGGAAACAACACGGCAGGCTGCACAGCATGGCCTGCTGTATTCCATGCTAAGCTAGCTGTAATAAAAGCAGTACTAACTTTTTTTTCTTTCATTTTTACCTCTTTTTCCATATTTGTGTCCTTTTCTCGGTGTTTTATAAAACTCGACAGCCAACTCAGCTCCACAACGAGGATTGGCACCGGTTTGTTGGTGCCAGGATCGCCACTTCTGATCACCCTCTTTTTGGCCTTCACGAAGCGATCCCGCATGTTTTTCTTCCTCCTTCTGCATCGCTTCTGCAATCTCCTTCCATGAATTCTGTGCCAGTTGCACATCTTTGTGTTCTCTCATAGAGGGATCATACAAATGGCGATACATGCGGATGAGTTCAGCCAGAGCAGCTTCGAAAGCGTCCATCTTGTTTTGAGCCCAGTCCGTACGTCACTGAGCGCGGCGCGCGCTCTAGGCTTGCGGAGTTTCAAAAATTCAGAGGTGCACGGCACGCGCTAATCCCCTGCGCGGGGCCAACGCGCAGGGGCGGGGACTGTGAAATTGCGTCACTTTTGGAGCGCGCACCCTCGCGTGCTGCGCGACGCGTCAAGTATGAATCTAGCTTTATTGCTACTTGTCCCAACTTTTTTGGGATTTGTTGACATTGTGAAATTTTGTATCAACATATTTTTTCTTGAGGGAAAACTAGAGCGTGAGATCGATAGGCGGATAGGTGTAGCATCCTCAGTGAAGCGGGTGCTGTACAGGTCTGTCGTGGTGAAGAGCGAGCTGAGTCGAAAGGCAAAGCTCTCAATTTACCGATCGATCTACGTTCCCACCCTCATCTATGGTCATGAGCTTTGGGTTGTGACCGAAAGAACGAGATCTCGGATACAAGCGGCTGAAATGAGTTTTCTCCGCAGGGTGTCTGGACTCTCCCTTAGAGATAGGGTGAGAAGCTCAGTCATCCGGGAGGGACTCGGAGTAGAGCCGCTGCTTCTCCACATCGAGAGGAGCCAGTTGAGGTGGCTCGGGCATCTGGTTAGGATGCCTCCTGGACGCCTCCCTGGTGAGGTGTTCCGGGCATGTCCCACCGGGAGGAGACCCAGAGGAAGACCCAGGACACGCTGGAGGGACTATGTTTCTCGGCTGGCCTGGGAACGCCTTGGGATTCCCCCAGAGGAGCTGCTCCAAGTGGCTGGGGAGAGGGAAGTCTGGGCCTCCCTACTTAGGCTGCTACCCCCGCGACCCGACCCCGGATAAGCGGACGACAATGGATGGATGGATGGATATTTTTTCTTTAAAATGTTACATTTAACATGATCTGTTTCTGAAAAAGAAACCCAGTTTAACTTTCAGTTTCTTTACTAGGTTTTCCACGTGGAGTTTAAAAGAGAGGTGCGAATCAACCAGGATAGACAGCATTTAACATCTGCAGGGTGCTTGTAGGAGCGTTCATGTAGATAATGTCACCGTAATCGATAGAGGGAAGGAAAGTCACAGATACAAGGCGTTTCATCCATCCATCCATCCACTGTCTTCCGCTTATCCGGGGTCGGGTCGCGGGGGTAGCAGCCTAAGTAGGGAGGCCCAGACTTCCCTCTCCCCAGCCACTTGGAGCAGCTCCTCTGGGGGAATCCCAAGGCGTTCCCAGGCCAGCCGAGAAACATAGTCCCTCCAGCGTGTCCTGGGTCTTCCTCTGGGCCTCCTCCCGGTGGGACATGCCCGGAACACCTCACCAGGGAGGCGTCCAGGAGGCATCCTAACCAGATGCCCGAGCCACCTCAACTGGCTCCTCTCGATGTGGAGAAGCAGCGGCTCTACTCTGAGTCCCTCCCGGATGACTGAGCTTCTCACCCTATCTCTAAGGGAGAGTCCAGACACCCTGCGGAGAAAACTCATTTCAGCCGCTTGTATCCGAGATCTCGTTCTTTCGGTCACAACCCAAAGCTCATGACCATAGATGAGGGTAGGAACGTAGATCGATCGGTAAATTGAGAGCTTTGCCTTTTGACTCAGCTCTCTCTTCACCACGACAGACCGGTACAGCGCCCGCTTCACTGCGGACGCTGCACCTATCCGCCTATGATCTCACACTCCAGTTTTCCCTCATTCGTGAACAAGACCCCGACATACTGTACTTAAACTCCTCCACTTGGGGCAGGACCTCCTCCCCAACCTGGAGAGGGCACTCTACCCTTTTCCGGCTCAAGACCATGGTCTCGGATTTGGAGGAACTGATTCTTATCCCGGCCGCATCACACTCTGCTGCAAACCGCTCCAGAAAAAGCTGTAGATCACGACCTGATGAAGCCAATAGGACCATATCATCTGCAAAAAACAGAGAAGTGATTCTAAGGCCACCAAAACGGATCCCCTCAACACCTTGGCCTAGAAATTCTGTCCATAAAAGTTATGAACAGAATCGGTGACAAAGGGTAACCTTGGCGAAGTCCAACTCTCACTGGAAACAAGCCTGCCTTACTGCTGGCAATGCCGACCAAGCTCTTACATCGGTCGTACAGGGACCTAACAACCTGTATCAAAGAGCCTGGTACCCCATACTCCCGGAGTACCCCCCACAGAACCCCCCGAGGGACGCGGTCGAATGCCTTCTCCAAGTCCACAAAGCACATGTAAACTGGTTGGGCAAACTCCCACGCACCCTCCAGGACCCTGCTGAGGGTGTAGAGCTGGTCCAGTGTTCCACGACCAGGACGAAAACCACACTGCTCCTCCTGAATCCGAGGTTCGACTATCCGACGGACCCTCCTCTCCAGAACCCCTGAATAGACCTTACCAGGGAGGCTTAAGAGTGTGATCCCCTATAGTTGGAACACACTCTACGATCCCCCTTTTTGAATAGGGGAACCACCACCCCAGTCTGCCACTCTAAGGGAGCTGCCCTCGATGTCCACGCGATATTGCAGAGTCGCGTAAGCTAACACAACCCCACAACATCTAGAGCCCTAAGGAACTCCAGGCGAATCTCATCCATCCCTGGAGCCATGCCACCGCGGAGCTTTTTAACCACCTCTGTGACCTCAGCCCCAGAGATTGGAGAGCCTGACCCAAAGTCCCCAGGCTCTGCTTCCTCAATGGAAGACGTGCCAGTAGGATTGAGGAGGTCTTCGAAGTATTCCGCCCACCGACTCACAACATCCCGAGTTGAGGTCAAGAGCACGCCACCCCCACTATAAATGGTGTTGGTCGCTTACCGCTTTCCTCCCTTGAGACGTCGGATGGTGGACCAGAATCACCTCGAAGCCATTCTCCATGGCCTCTCCGAACTCCTCCCACGCACAAGTTTTTGCCTCGGCAACACCCAAGCTGCATGCCGTTTGGACTACCGGTACCTATCAGCTGCTTCTGGGGTCCCACAGGCCAAAAAGGCCCAATAGGACTTGACAGCATCCCTCACTGCCGGTGTCCACCACCGGGTTCGAGGGTTGCCACCACGACAGGCACCAACAACCTTGCGGCCACAGCTCCGATAAGCTGCCTCGACAATAGAGGCGCGGAACATGGCCCACTCGGGCTCAATGTCCCCCGCCTCCCTCGGAACGTGTTCAAAGCTCTCCCGGAGGTGGGAGTTAAAGCTCCGTCTTACGGGAGACTCTGCCAGACGTTCCCAGCAGACCCTCACAATACGTTTGGGTCTGCCAGGTCTGACCGGCATCCTCCCCCACCATCGGAGCCAACTCACCACCAGGTAGTGGTCAGTTGACAGCTCCGCCCCTCTCTTCACCCGAGTGTCCAAGACATGCGGCCGCAGATCAGATGAGACGACAACAAAGTCGATCATCGAACTGCGACCTAGGGTGTCCTGGTGCCAAGAGCACATATGGACACCCTTATGCTTGAACATGGTGTTCGTTATGGACAATCCATGACGAGCACAGAAGTCCAATAACAGAACACCACTCGGGTTCAGATCAGGGGGGCCGTTCCTCCCAACCACACCCCTCCAGGTCTCACTGTCATTGCCCACGTGAGCGTTGAAGTCCCCCAGTAGAACAAGGGAGTCCCCAGGAGGCGCACTCTCCAATACCCCCTCCAAGGACTCCAAAAAGGGTGGGTAATCTGAGCTGCCATTTGGCGCATAGGCACAAACAACAGTCAGAGCCCGTCCCCCCACACGTAGGCGAAGGGAAGCTACCCTCTCGTTCATTGAGGTGAACCCTAACATACAGACACTAAGATGGGAGGCAACAAGTATGCCCACTCCTGCTCTGGTCATCTATAGGAAAGGCAAAGATACAAGGCATTTCCTAGCATTCAATGTTAGACATGATCTCTTTCTGAAAAAGAAACCCAGTTTAACTTTCAGTTTCTTTACTAGGTTTTCCACGTGGAGTTTAAAAGAGAGATGCGAATCAACCAGGATACCCAAATATTTATAGGAATCAACAAACTCAGTAGGGACGCCATTTGAGGATAAAATCAGAGGAAGAACTGCTGGGACCAACTTCCTATTTGAAAAAAGCATCCCTTTGGTTTTATCAGCATTTAGGACAAGTTTGAGATGGGACAAATCTGACTGGATGATGTCAAAAGCAGATTGCAAAAACTGGAAAGCCTTAGCAACTGTTTTAGCTCGACAATAAACAACTATGTCATCAGCATAGAAATGTAAGGATACATCAGGGATGCTTTGACCTACATTAGCTATGTACATTGTAAAGAGGGTTGGTCCTAAGACTGAGCCTTGTGGTACACCATTTTTTACCGTTAAATAACTGGAAGAAGTACCATTATGTTGAACACATTTCCTCCGATCGGAAAGATAATTGGAAAACCAACCAATGGTGTGATCAGAGAAACCGATTTCTGAGAGCTTATGACACAAGATGTTATGATCCACTGTGTCAAAAGCTTTAGACAGGTCTAAGAAAAGTGCAGCACAGTAATTCTTAGCATCCAATGCTTCAACAACGTCATTAAGATCCTTCAGAGAAGCAGTCGTTGTGCTGTTTTTTCCTGAAACCAGATTGATGTATAGGTAAGATGTTAAATGAGTCCAGATAATTTTTGATTTGAGAGTTTATCAGTTTTTCTAGAACCTTGGTTAAGATGCAGAGTTTAGAGATCGGTCGATAGTTGTTCAATGATGTGGGGTCACCACCCTTCAGCAAAGGAAGAACAAAGGCTGTTTTACAAGCATCCGGAATGGAGTTTTGGCTTATGGATAGATTAAAGATGTGGGTCACAGGGACTGAGATGATGAGAGTAGACAGCCTTAAGAAATAAGGTGGAAGTAGATCTGGGCCTGCAGATTTTTTAGGATCAAGATCTTTTAACAGTTTATTTACCTCACTGACTGAGAACGGAGAAAAAGAGAAGGTGTGATTGATAGCCTGGTTAAAACCAGACCCTTGTCCTTCACTTCGCTTCGGACTAGGGTCTGGACTTTCTCCATAGAGAAACAATTCTTGCTGGAGGCGTGGCCTCTGCTGATGGCTGCTCCCCCGTGGTCTGCTGAACTTGACTTCAGCTCCGCCTCCTGCTGAATTTTCTCTCGCTGCCGTTGCATATTCTGTGTTTATATGTTAATAAAACGTCCTAATAAAATAAAATAAAACCATGGATCGCTGGTCCAACACACCAGAAGACCAGGAAATCTGATGGGACTCGGGCAGCAACGTAAAACCCGAGTTTAAACCGAGGGAGTTTACAGCTGTTTTGATTGTTGCTGTATATATCCCTCCAAGCTCCAACAGCAAAGTTAAAGGTGAGGCCCTGAATGAACTATATCTGCACATCAGTGAGCAACAAACAGCCCATCCTGATGCTTTTCTCATCACGGCTGGTGATTTCAACCATGCAGATTTAAAGAGTGTATTTCCAAAAACATACAGAAACATAAACTTTGCAACAAGAGGAAACAACACACTGGACCAAGTTTACACCACCATGAAAAATGCCTACAGAGCCCTCCCCCTCCCCCACATTGGTGCTTCTGACCATATCTGTGTTATGCTAAAGCCCGCATACAGGCCGCTGGTGAAAGTCACAAAACCAGTCCGCAAGCAGATACGAGTGTGGCCAGAGGGGTCTTCAGAGGCACTCCAGGACTGTTTTGACACCACAGATTGGGGTATGTTCAAAGAAGCTGCTACCACAAACAACAACACATGTCTCCAGGAGTACTCAGACACTGTATGTTCATACATCGCCAAGTGCATTGATGATGTTACCAACCTCAAAACCATCACTGTTCGGGCTAATCAGAAGCCATGGCTGACAGCTGAGGTTCACAGACTCCTGAAAGCCAGGAATGCTGCCTTCAAAGCGGGAGATCAGGTGGGCCTGAAGGCAGCCAGAAAGAACCTGACCCAGGGCATCAGTGAGGCCAAGAAGCAGTATTCCAAGAAAATAGCTCACCGTTTCAAGGACAGCAAGGATACACGCAGTCTGTGGCAGGGAATACAGACCATCACAGACTACAACCCCCCCCAGACCTGTGACAGCTCAACCTCTACGCTGAATGAACTGAATGAGTTCTTCGCTCGGTTTGAGGCAAGTAACAGCACACCTGCACATAAATTCCCCCCCTCTCCTGATGGCCAGGTGCTGGCGCTGTCCTCAGACAGCGTAAGGCGATCATTCATCAAGATTAACGCCCGGAAGGCCTCTGGTCCTGACAACATACCTGGTCGTGTGCTGAAGGACTGTGCAGGGGAACTCGCAGCGGTCTTCACGGACATCTTTAACATCTCACTAAGCCAGGCCATCGTCCCCACCTGTTTCAAAGCCACCACCATCATCCCTGTCCCAAAGAAGGCAACGCCCGCATGCCTCAATGACTATCGCCCAGTAGCACTCACCCCCATCCTGATGAAGTGCTTTGAACGGCTAGTCATGAAAAGCATCACATCTGTCCTCCCTGCCTCCCTGGATCCCTTCCAATTTGCATACCGACCTAATCGCTCAACCGACGATGCCATCTCCTCTGCCCTCCACACAGCTCTCACACATCTGGACACGAAGGACTCTTATGTTAGAATGCTGTTCATCGACTTCAGCTCGGCATTCAACACCATCATCCCCCAACAGCTCATCCATAAACTGGACAGTCTGGGGCTGAACACCTCAATGTGTAACTGGCTGCTAGACTTCCTGACCGGGAGACCACAGACAGTACGGATCGGGAGTAACACATCTAGCACCATCACATTGAACACAGGGGCCCCACAAGGATGTGTGCTGAGCCCCCTTCTATTCACCCTGCTAACACACGACTGCACACCATCGTACAGCTCCAACCACTTCATCAAGTTTGCGGACGACACAACAGTGGTAGGTCTCATCAGCAACAACGATGAGACGGACTACAGGAACGAGGTGAGCCGCTTGGCCTTGTGGTGCGGACACAACAATCTCACTCTCAACGTGGAGAAGACAAAGGAGATTGTCGTGGACTTCAGGAAGAGGGATGCACAACATGCCCCTCTGACCATCAACAGCACCGCAGTGGAGAGAGTGGACAGCACCAAGTTCCTGGGAGTGCACGTCTCAAAGGACCTGTCCTGGAGCAGGAACACTGCAGCACTGGCCAAGAAGGCTCACCAGCGCCTCTACTTTCTCCGCAAGCTGAAAAGGGCTGGAGCTTCAACCTCCATCATGTGCACCTTCTACAGAGGTGCCATAGAAAGTGTCCTGACCAGCTGCATCACTGTGTGGTTTGGTGCATGCACTGCATCCTGCCGCAAGAGCCTCCAGCGCATCGTGAAAGCAGCTGAGAAGATCGTCGGCACCTCCTTGCCCTCACTGCAGGACTTACACAGCAAACGCCTCACTCGGAAAGCCCACCGCATGGCAGGTGATCCCACACACCCACTACACAGCCGCTTTAGACTGCTGCCATCAGGGAGGAGACTGAGGAGTCTCCAGGCTCGTACCAGCAGACTGAGAGACAGCTCTGTTCATCAGGCAGTCAGAATGCTAAACACTCTGCCTGCTCTGCCTCCCCTCCCATTTGAACTGCCTTAACACAAAAAACTTTCTCACACATTACCACTCAACACAAAGTTTTTAACACTGGACTCTGTGTCATCAAACGGGTTATTCACTAAACTCTCGGTCATGTGCTCATTCAGTTTGCACTACTTCTCATATTTGCACTAATGTTTGTATTACATTACTGCCTATAGTCATACTACTGTTTACATTCACTGTTTACATTTATTAATACTGTTTACATTTATTACTACTGCTTTACATTTATTACTACTGTTTACATTTACACTACTTTTATCTACACTACTGCAGATACATATACAGCATTCTCTGACTAGCCTTATCTAAGGATGCCAAATGTGCCTTATGTGCCTTACTTCATATGCCACTTTGCCTCTATACCAACATCAACTACCTCATGCATATGTGACCAGCCACTCCAAAACCAGGAACAAGTCGGCACACTCTAAACTGAGAAAAAATCAATAAACCTTCAACTTCTGAGAAATTAGTGAAAATCGTTTTTTTGCTAAATGTACTAGTTGAAGTTGTGAAGAAACCATCCCATGCTTTAAAAAACACTTTATAAGTGTTTAAACTGTTAAACTTTGTATTAGAAATCAGTTTGTTTTCAGAGTAAAACCAAGCCGCAGTGATTTGCGTACTGGGGGCGGGGACCCTCTCAGCTGATTAACATGCGGGACTTGTTTGGCTGGTATCAGAGCTTTGTTACTGGCTTCGGCCAATAACGTGCAGCTTTGAAAGAAGCACATGGCTACTTAACATCTATAGATCGCCCAGTGGACACAAGGAACAAGGAAAATAATAAAATAAAGCCGATCAAAGCGTCAGAGTGTCAGCTGTTTTTCCGACCGAACCGAGGGGGAAAAAAAGAAGCTTTTACTGCGTGCGCAAGCAAATCGCAAGCAAATCAGTTTCCATCCATACATAATACATCCATCCATACGTCCATCCATCCACTATCTTTATTTCATTAGACAAAGCAGACACGCGTAATCACCGCGCAATGCGCTCCAGCCACTGCGGTCCACTTGGCTCCGTGTCTCCAGCCATGGTCTGTGTCCAGCAGCGCATCGCGCAATCACACACGCTGGATTGGCTTAGGTTTTACAAATCGCAGCAAAGAAACTAACATTTAAAGCACGATAATGGTGCACCAATTATGCAGATTCAACTGGCCGTTTGAAAAGGTAAAATGTACAGTTAACATCGGATGGATCAGCCGTTGACGCAGCTGTCAGCTGCTGTCAGCTGCTGTCATCATGATAAAAAAGCTGAATGGAGCAGCGTGTTTAATTAAAATAGCCTTGTTTTTCCCAGATAATTTTGCTCTAAAATGTTTTTGTTTATCTTTATGTAAGGTTATCTTTAGAATTTATTTTTCATGTTAATATATATTTGGTGAAACAAGAAATCTTATCTTTCTTTCTTTGAAATACATTATTTGGATGAATGGATGGATGGATGGATGGATGGAAACCGACCAGCCCACAAAAGCTTAATAAAAAAGACCTACAGCAAAGATAAGGCCTTTCTGCCCTGATGACACAAAATATCCAGCACCAACACCTTTGTGACATCTAAAATAAGTCTGTGCAGGAGCTTGGTGTGTGTAAAGCCTTATTTTATTTTGTTTTCCCCCTGTCTAACCTAGATGCAACATAAGCATCTCCTGAGTTTACTCAACATCTTCAGCTATTATACAAACTTTTCCAGTGTCATCAACTTTATAAAGTGCATTCCTGTCCTGTACCTTTAACACCATTTTTTATTATACTTTTACTGCTGTTAATATCATAATTTTTACCATTGGTGTGTGATACTGTTCATTAAATTTTTAAACCTCTTTTATGTTGTGTGTGTGAAGCACCTTGATAACGTAGTTTATCTGTTTTAACTGTGCTATAAATAAAATTGACTTGACTTGACTAGTTGCAGTGGTGGAGAATGTACTCAAACACTGTACTTAAGTAAAAGTACAAATAAACAGACAAAAATGTACTCTAGTAAAAGTAGAAGTACCATATTAATGTTTTTACTTTCAAACTAATGACAAATCAAAAAACTGCAACGTGAATGCAACTTGTAACTCAACACATTATAGAAATGTAGTGTAGTAGAAAGTACAGATACTTCATGTAAAATGTAGTGGAGTAAAAGTAAAAGTACCCACATTTATTTCTACTTAAGTAAAGTACAGATACATGAAAACTGTACTTAAGTACAGTAACAAAGTATTTGTACTTAGTTACATCCCACCACTGACTAGTTGTGACCCTTATTTTTTGGGGTGGGCTGTAACAAAACAATCAACATTATTAATGTGTAAAACATGTCACAATAACATAAAATACAATTCTTTGTATTAATGTTGTTTTTTTAAAGATCAAAAGGAAGTTTGCCAGTAGGGGTGTAGGAAAAAATAGATTTTTCAAAGACTCTGGATTCTTAGTCCTGGCGATTCAGAATCAATTCTAAATGCTCCAAAATCAATTTTTAAACATGTTTAATTTTACCCTGATGCATGCTCAATAATCCAGGTACAAAAATCTAAAAAAGCTAAGTCTGGTATTCAGCTCAGTCTTAACACCCTCTCACAGTGGATCAACCAGTTGGCTGATGACAGCCGAAACCAGCTGCTCACATGATGGAGGACCATCAGCCTAACAATGGATCGTTAGCACCCTGATGGTTGTTTGCTATTCACAGAGGGCTGAGTGATACCAGCAATGACAGCATTATTGTCCCCCTCTTATAATGCTTGAGTTAAAGGTTACTACACTTTGGTAGGCTGAAGTCTGTTTTTGTCTGTATATTTTGAATTATTTGTATGTGATGGACTGGAGACCTGTCCAGGTGTCCCACGCCTCTCGCACAGTGATGACTGGACATGGACACCAGTGAGCCCCATGACTCTTAAAGGAAGAAGTGGTTAAAGATGATGGATGGATGAATTATTTGTTCCTATATTTTTATTTTATTGTTTTAGAGGAATCCAGGCAACTAAGCTAACCTAATACAGTACTGGTAATTCAAGTTACAGCATTTAATGCATTCCTGTATTATTTGTTTGTATTTTTGGTATGAATATCAAATGATTCAAAAACTTTGATAAAGTACAGAACCTACAATTATTGTTTTAAATAAATGTTCTATTTGTTTACATTGTTGTTAATGTTTTCAGTTTAAAATTATTGTTTTAAATAAATGTTCCATTTGTTTACATTGTTGTTATTCTCAGTTTAAAATTATTGTTTCAAATAAATGTTCCATTGGTTTACATTGTTGTTTAATATTCTCAGTTTAAAATTATTGTTTTAAATAAATGCTCCATTTGTTTACATTGTTGTTTATTCTTTTCAGCTTGTCAGTTACAAAGCTGAAACTAAATTTATGACCATTTTAATAGAAAAATCATTTTTGAATCAAAAATTGTTTCTGAATCGAAAAATTGATTTTGAATCGAATCGTGATACCAAAAATCGGAATCAAATCAATTCTCCAGACACTGAGAGATTCATACCCCTATTTGCCAGCAAAGCTGAAATTCTGCACACCTTCCTAGGCAGAGTCTGTGTTGACAGTCAGTTCTGGGGGTTGGGTTAACGCAAATTAATGTAAATGAACAGCAATTGTTAACACCCCCAGGTAATGCTTCTGGAATGGGGACATTCTTCCAAAACTTTGAAGCCTGTTTTCTCCCTAATCTTATTTGCAGATTGCCAACATTGAAATGGCTGTATCTTCTTCATTTTTTTTTTGAGCGACATGTGTTTGGCATCATCGGATAGCTTAGAACCCACACTTTAAGATTCTGTAAATAACTCAAAATGACCCAGGGGAGACTTGTTCCTGGTTTTGCCACGGCCAGTCACATATACTGTACTGTGTACATCAACTTATATGCTGCTGTGCCACTCTTTGCAAATGTCAACGCTAGAAACTTCAGTTTATTTTATAGATGTACGTTTTATACTTTTTATACTACTATGCAAAAACTCAGGACAGTATTACACTTTTATTATTTCATTTTATGCTTATGTTCATTGGGTGTTTGGTGTTTCAGTGTTGGTGTAAATTTTCATACTTTTATACTATTATGAAAAAACTCAGGACAGTGTTACACTTTTTTTACTATTTTATGCTTATGTTTATTAAATGTTTTAGTGTTTAGTGTTTAGATGGTTACTGTTGCACCGAGGGACTGAGAGAAACGCAATTTCGGTCCTGTGTATGTCCTGTACATATTGCAGTTCTGACAATAAAGTTGACTTTGACTTTGACTTTGAAATCTCTCGTGACAACCTCAGTCATTTTCTTGTTCATTTCACTCAGCGGAGGGAGAGGAGGATGAGGAGGAGGAGGAGGGAGCGAGCGATCACTTGACTTTTGGCAAAAAAACAAAAGAAAACTCCAGATAAGGGATTAAGTCAGAGTCAGAGAGTCAGAGTCAGAGAGTCTTTATTGTCATTTGCATCGCATGTGGTACATGTGACGAAAACGAGATTATGTACACGGGGTCCCAGTTACATCCAACAACAAATGCAAGAGAAAAAAACAGTAATAACATCTAGAATTAACTAAGAAAAACATCAACTAGTAATACACTAAGCCTAATATAGTGGAAATAAACAGCAGCACGAACATGAGTTTGTATGAGCAGATGGTCACAGATGAACACAGATGAACACAGCAACAAGAAAACAGATCAGCATCAGTATGATGTGATATTTTGCAGTGTTTATTTTTTATTTTATTTTTATTTATTCATGAGTCTAACAGCCTCAGGGTAGAAGCTGTTCCTCAGTCTAGTGGTTCTACATTTGATGCTCCTCAACCTCCGTCCTGAGGGGAGTGGGACAAAGAGTGAGTGTGCTGGGTGAGTGAGGTCTTTCATGATGCAGGTGGCTCTTTTCCTGCATCTGGAGGTGTAAATGTCTGTGATGGTGGGGAGACTGACTCCAACAGACTTCTGTGCAGCCTTCACCACTCTCTGTAGAGCTTTCCTCTCTGCAACTGTGCAGCCTCCATGCCACACGTTGATGCTGGAGCACAGGACGCTCTCCACTGCACACCTGTAGAACGAGGTGAGAACTGGGCTGCTCAGACCAGCACGTCTCAGTCGTCTGAGGAAGTAGAGTCTCTGATGACCTTTCTTGATCAGGCTGGTGGTGTTGTTGCTCCAGCTGAGGTTATCATTCAAGTGTACACCCAAGTATTTGTAGCTGGAGACCACTTCCACTGCAGACCCACCTATTTTCAGTGGGGCGTGGGTGTGTTTATTCCTTCTGAAGTCCACAATCATCTCCTTTGTCTTCTTCACATTCATGTGAAGATTATTCTCTTTGCACCAGCTCTCCAGGTGTTCCACCTCCTGTCTGTAGCTGGACTCATCATTGTTTGTGATGCATCCCACCACCGCTGTATCATCTGCAAACTTAACAATATGACAGCCTGGAAGTGTGGCTGTACAATCATATGTGAGCAGAGTGAACAGAAGGGGGCTCAGCACACATCCTTGAGGAGAGCCAGTGCTGAGGGTTATGGTGGAGGAGGAGAAGTTGTGGATCTTCACGGACTGTGGTCTGTCTGTTAAGAAGTCTAGTACCCAGTTACAAATGGAGGGGCTTAGTCCAAGTGTAGATAGTTTGTCTATCAGAGTTTGGGGGATCATGGTGTTGAAGGCAGATGTGAAGTCCACAAAGAGCAGACGCACGTATGAGTCCTTCTGATCCAGGTGGGTGAGAGCAGTGTGGACCACGGAAGAAATGGCGTCCTCTGTTGATCGGTTCTCGCGGTATGCGTATTGATGAGGGTCCTCGTTGATGTTGACGGTTGCCTTGATGTGGGTCATGACCAGTTTCTCAAAACATTTAGCGACTACCGGGGTGAGGGCCACTGGTCTATAGTCATTCAGACCAGTCACTGTGGAGCTCTTTGGGACTGGGATGATGGTCGCGGTCTTCAGGCAGGTGGGAACTGACTCCAGTGCAAGTGAGGTGGTGAAGATGTCAGCCAGCACCTCACAGAGCTGGTCCGCACATTCCTTCAGAACTTTCCCTGGGATGTTGTCTGGTCCGGTTGCTTTATGAGGATTAATCTTTCTGAGACTGCCTCTCACTTCTGCTGCGGTCACTCTGAGATGCTCTTCATCTGGTGATGAGGTGAGTCTGGTGAGGTGAGGTGAAGGGGAAATTAATACATTTGTGTCACATATAAAACAGTCCTGCATCGCTTTGAATGAGAACATGCGAATGCTCGTTGGTTGCGCGCTCCCCCGTGGTCTGCTCAACTTGACTTCAGCTCCGCCTCCTGCTGAATTTTCTCTCGCTGCCGTTGCATATTCTGTGTTTATATGTTAATAAAATGTCCTAATAAAATAAAATAAAACCATGGAGCACTGGTCCAACACACCAGAAGACCAGAAAATCTGATGGGACTCGGGCAGCAATGTAAAACCTGACTTTAATTCTCTCGTGAAAACCTGAGGCATTTCCTTGTTCATTTCACTCAGCGGAGGGAGAGGAGGAGAAGGAGGAGGGAGGAGGGAGCGATTACTTGACTTTTGGGAAAAAAACAACAAAAGAAAACTCCAGATAAGGGATTAAGAAGGGGAAATTAATACATTTGTGTCACATATAAAACAGTCCTGCATCGCTTTGCATCGCTTTGAATGAGAACATGCAAATGCTCGCTGGCTACGCTGGGACAGGTGGGGGCGTGGGTTAGGGGCCAAAAACTCCGCCCCTTCTGTTCTCTGATTGGTCTGGTCAAAAATCGACCGGAGAAATCGTTGTCTATGGGAGAAGTCCCAGACTGAGCAGTGAAAGGAAATGAGAATTGAGCGGAGCTATGCAGGAAGGCGAGGGCCAGGTTAATGAGGATTGACTTGTAGGAGGGATTTGATTTGTAGAAGTTTGATTATTAGATGAGGTGGCTGATTTTCCATTTGTAACTGTGTCAAATAATGAACTAGAAGCAACAAACTGTTTGTTGAAACTGTTCAGGATCTCGTGCTTATTACCATACCATACCATACCATTTTATTTATAAAGCACTTTAAACAGGAACAAGTCCACACCAAAGTGCTGGACAAACAAACACGCAACAGGCAACACAGACAATGAAGTACAACACGAAAAACATAAAAACATTGCAGATCATAAATAAAACGATCCAATACAAATCAGCTGGCATTGAAAGCAATGGAGTAGTAGTGAGTTTTTAACCGGGATTTGAAAACCGAGAGGGAGGGGGCCTGTTTGATGAGCAGCGGTAACTCGTTCCAGAGTCTTGGGCCTGCTACAGAGAACGCCCTGTCACCCCTGCGCTTAAGGCGAGTTTCTGGAACTATTAAGAGTACCTGATCCTCTGACCTCAAAGCACGTGGAGGGACATATGGGTGTATCAGATCCGAGAGATAGGCGGGGGCGAGACTGTTCAGCGATTTGTAGACATACATGAGAATTTTGAATTGGATTCGAAGATGAACCGGTAGCCAGTGAAGGGAGGCCAAGACTGGTGTAATGTGCTCTCTTTTGCGTGTGCTGGTTAAAAATCGGGCAGCTGCGTTCTGAACCAGTTGTAATCGTGCAATGGTGGCTTGACTGACGCCAAGCAGAAGTGAATTGCAGTAATCAAGCCTAGATGTAATGAATGCGTGAATCACTGTCTCCAGGTTGTTTTTGGATAATATGGGCTTCAGCTTATGCTGCGTTCCAGTTGCCTCGGAGGTCGAAATTACCAACCTGGAATGACGTCACTACCGAGTTAAATGCGTTCCAGTTAGTTTGTCGGCACGATGACGAAAACAAGATGGACGCCCGCTACGAAGCTGTTGTTGTTCTTGCTTTGTTGGATTATAAAAAGGTTTCCAGACCAGCAGCGAAGTTGAAAAGCAATTCTGAGGCTCTTGAAATGTTAACCAGGTATGTTGTTTTAACCAGTAGTTTTTATTTATTTATAAATAAGCTTATTTTTGTTAATTATGGTCTTGAGGCTCTTACATCTACTTTATAGTTTTAATTCGATCTCTTTTAGGATTATAGCAGCAGTACAGAAGTTATCATTAGATAAATAAAGTCAGAAAGTGCTGAACATTGTTTTTCTTTTCTTTTTACTACCTCAAACCATTAGCAGACGTTTTTACGGTTTATTGTTAAAATTGTTATTAAACTTCAATCAATCAAAACTTTATTTCAGACTCATATGGTCCATAGTAACAAAACAATTTAATTTCTTTGTATTTTAGGATGCTGCTGATACACACAAACCTACGGACACATGGAATAATCATGAAGACTATGGGAGGTGATGCTGAACATGGATGACAACAAGTTTGTGCGTCATTTCAGAGTCAACAAGACCCAGTTCACATCTGTAATGATGCAGCTGCAGGAGAAAGGCATAAGGAAGGAGCACTGTCAAGGTGCAGCACCAGTCCCTGTAGAAAAGAAGGTCCTGATGTTCCTGTGGTACATGGCCAACCAGAACAGCTTCAGGGAGATGTCTGACAAATTTGATGTCTCGCAGTCCTCAGCACACAGGATCATCATGGAAGTACTGAAGGCCATTTTGCACAATGGGACACACCTTCATCCCCTGGCCTAACGAATTGATGCTGTGGTGATGATTGTCATCATGGCAGCCTGCCTTCTGCATAACCTCTGCATTGGGGCTTCACCAGTGTGTCAGGATCACCCAAACAGCTGTCCAAGGCAGGATGAAAATGACTAAATTACTCTTTACTGTGATGTGTGGATGCTGTACTTGTATTAGCTTGTCATAACTTGTCAAAAAATGTTCTAGTGTTAGTGCTGTTTTGATTAAATGTGTTTATCTGACATGCCACTCTCTCGCTGTCATTTATATCTGTGTGGATAAACCACGCCAAAAACATAAGCTGGTATAGGTAAACACATTTTACAGCTTCAAAAACCAGCTGCAAAACTTAGTTTCCCACAACAATAACACCTGCTTAAAAGTCAGTGCTTAAATAAAACATGTCTATGTAGTAATTTTAAAACTCTGCCCGATGAGAACATGAGAGCACTAGTTTCTCTGCAAGTACATCGGTTTCCAAAAATATTGATGAAAAACTGCAGTGCATCATGACAAATTGTCGTGTTTGAATACCAGAGGTGTTCCTCTTTTACACTGAATTTACTTTCATTCTAAGTAGTTTCTTTTCATTACCTGCTTTCCTTTATTCTACTGAAAAACCACACTTATTGTGAAGTAAGACAAGAATTTGTGCATTTGTTATTTCAAATTGTTTTTAATAACGTATGACAACAAGGCACAGGTACAATTTGAGGTCTGAGGTCTCAGTAAAATGAGCTACCAGCTAAAACTAAATCAAAATAACTAACTTCACAAAAATCTTACTTAGTAATGTTGGACACAAAGACACTGTTCCAGTAGCAGCTGGCAAAATGCACCGAATAGAAAATGACAGTTTTGTGCAAATTAAACAATGAAATGTTCCTGAACATTCATTTGTGCAACAAATAAAAATCAGTAATCTCTTGTTTCACATTTTATCTATCAGCCGGGTCATCAGTCTGCTCTCCTCTGTGCTCTGCACATTGGACTCCTCTGAAATGCAGAAATCAGAAGTAATTTTAATACACATACAAGTTCATTGTTTACAGTAAGTACTACATGTAATGCTGTTCCTATTGCTGTCTTACCTGCTGTAGAGTCGTTGAGTTGCAGTAACTGGACTTGTACAGTTCAATTTTCATCAATAAAATATGTCAAGGAGTCACCATTCCTCTGGAACAAGGGACCAAGGAAACGGGTTTGTCTGCTCGGGTCCAGGAACATGTTCATCTCCATGTCGACAAACTGCAAAGAAATATACACATGGTTAACAACAAATCACAGATGACAGTAACTCACAAAACTAACCCACAATAATAAGTATAAATAAGGTCGATTTTCACTCTCACACACACACACACACACCCAACACAGACACACACAGCTGTGGATTGACAGGATGGTTTGGGTTTCAAGTTTTGCATATTTTTTTAAAAACTAAATAATTGATTATGTTAAACTGGATTCCCACCCTGACAAGCCAAGATAAATATTGATAGATCTTTTAAAAACAGTTTATGGTGCAAAACATTAGTTTACTAGCTAAAAACACATGTAAAGGTGAACAAAAAACAACAGGTTGCAGGCCTCCGACGCAGCTACATCAACACGACAACAATCACGTTCGACGCTCTTTAGAAAACACAAACAGCTTAGAAACATCCTCTAATTATTAGGCGACATATCGTACAATAATCACTGTAAAGTACGAAATGTGTTACTGAGTTAATGATAAAAATGAACGCTGAACAGCTAAAACGAGTACTGTGCTAAACAACAACAATGCCGCCTCACACCCGTTTAGCGAGCCGTTGTCGACGCACAGAGGCTGTTTAAACATATCATTATCATTACTGTAAAGAACTACAGTGCCTGAATGCGTTAATGTGAAGTTACGGCTGAGTAAACCACAAAGAACAGCGAAAAAGAGTAAAAAGTAACTCTTTCACTCACTGTTGATGCGAGGAGCAGCCATTTTGAAATGATGATCTCGGCGAACTCGGGTATGGTGCAGCGAGACCGAGTCCACGACTTGTAATTACGACCTGAGGGGGCGTTCCAGTTGATTTTTACTGCTCGGAAGCTCGTAATTACGACCTCCGAGGACAACTGGAACGCAGCACTACTATGTAGCAAAAAACGCAACAAGCTTTGCTTCTTTAGCTACTTTTGACTTTTAGATTGTTCTGCTGCTTTTATCTTGCCTTTTACTGCTTTTAGTTTAGCTAGCCTTTTCAAACCTTTAGCTACTCTTAGCATCAAATACTTTAGCTTTTAGCTAGTGTTTTGCTACCTTAACCTAGAAGCTTTTTTTTTAGCTAGTCTTTTGCTATATTTAGCTAGCATTTTGCTACTTTTGTATTTGTGTGCTCTCCTTTTAGCATAGTTTCCCTTTCAATAGAATCTTTTAGTTAGAATTTGGCTACTTGATCTTTTAGCTGGTGTTATTTTAGCTGCAAAAACTGTTTTGGCTTCTTCAGCAGCCAGTTAGCATTCACTCTCCATTTTTGCTGAACATTGAATTTCTCCCGTTCTTAAGCTGTCTTCTTTGCTAAATCAGTAAAAGTGAAAATTAATTAAAATAAGGTTTAAAACACAGTGAATCAAACAGCTTTCATATTAATTCCATTAGACTAAAATGCAAAAATAAGCATTTGGTCAAACTATAAGCTTATAGTGGCTGAGGAGAGAAATAAACCTTTACACCATCATCCTGTAAGCTTTACATCATTTAATAATAATTATTTTGTCTCAAATTTTCTCCACAACAAATTTAATCTTTCCAGGAGCAAGTGTGCCTCCTTTTTACCTCTTAAAATGAACATCTTCATTTTATTTGAACACAAAAGATTAATACATTTGGCAGTTTCGGCTTTTGGAATAGCTCATTTTTTCTTTTAAACTGTTCTTAAACTTCCGTTTTATGTGGAAATAAAAATCCAAACCAGTTAAAATGAATTTTCACGTGAAGCCATTAAAAAAAAAAAAAAAGAAAGACGCTCTCTTCACTTGTTTGAGTGAACTCCACACTATTCTCACATTAATTTCACAACAGCAGGGTTATCTCATCAGAGACGACACGAAATCTTTAAAATACAAAATATTTATTCTTTTGAAAATGTCTTCTGTAAGAGAAAAATAAATCAAAACCCAAATCAAACCAATACAAATCGTTTGGTTACTAGCATACCACGCTAGTGCTAGGAACTAATGAAGAAGTGTTCACTCGGGAAAACTCAAGACGCCACGAGGCAACGAAAACGCCTCCGACCTCCGCCCGGCAGTTTCACATTGCACCCGAACACTGAGGCAAGCGCCAAAAAGCGTGGCACTGGTGGTGAAATGACATACCGTTCATAAATTTACAAAAAGCAGGAGGGGGAGCCAGACATGTGGCAATCTTATTTTCCCTAAAACAAAAAAAGCACGAAAAAAGTTTTAACGCGTCTGAAATACGGCGGGGACGCAACTGTTGGCATTGATGCAATGGAGGGAAAATAAAGTACGGTAAGAAGCTAGAGGGCGCTCTTTGACCAAAATGTACCATCCCAAAGAATCCCCTTTCCAAAAACCATGTGAAGGGGAAGCCCCATCAGAGGTCACAGAGGTCAACGTTGCATGAGGTTGCAGTGGAGTCAGTCGGCCAGGACCCACCTGACAGCAGACAGAAACTCAGACGTATTCCTAAACCTAACGTTCTTGTGGTTGTACAATATTCCCTGATGGCCTGACTTGGCCGCTGAGTGTTTTACAGAATCCTGTATTGAGATATAAAAAACAAACAAAAGAAAATAAACAGAAGTAATGAGACTGTCCGTTTAGGGAGGGAAGTGTGATGGAGTCCGGTTTGTTGCTCCCCCCGTCGTCCCCCGGCTTTAAAAACGTTGCACATGCTGGTCGAAACGCAGTTTCTTCCTCTCGCAGCCGTGGCATTCTGCTCTGAGGATTAAAAAGAGAAGAAACAGTTAGAGAAGAAGAAAAATTAAATAAATGGCGTTTTTCTTATTATTCTTGATTAGGGGTGCGAATCTCTCAGTGTCTGGAGAATCGATTCGATTCCGATTTTTGGTGTCACGATTCGATTCAAAATCGATTTTTCGATTCAGAAACGATTTTTGATTCAGAAACGATTTTTCTATTAAAATGGTCATAAATTTAGTTTCAGTTTTGTAACTGACAAGCTGAAAAGAATAAACAACAATGTAAACAAATGGAACATTTATTTAAAACAATAATTTTAGGTTCCTTATTGTATCAAATTTTTTGCATCGTTTGATATTTATACCAAAAATAGGAACAAATAATACAGGAATGCATTAAATTCTGTAACTTAAATAACCAGTATTAGGTTAGCTTTTTGCTCTGTTACTTATAGAAGATTATTGTTTGAATTGATTGTTTGAACTTGTTTTGTTTTTGAAAAAAGGGGCAGATAAAATAAGATTTCTTCTTCTTTCTGCCACCTTTCATTTTATGTATTCTTTCATATACTATGAGATATGGTTTTATTTTCTTTATCATTTGGGTTTTAATGTAAAAAAATATAAAAATAATAATCGATGTTGGGGCTTTTAGAATAGATTCTGAATCGCCAGGACTAAGAATCTAGATCAGGGGTCACCAACGTGGTGCCCGCGGGCACCCGGGTGCCCCCAAGGACCATTTGAGGTGCCCCCGGACCTGTTCTAAAAATAGCACAACTCACTACTAAGCTGCATTTAAAGTGTCATTTTATTCAGTTGTTATTCATTTTTTGCATTTATATACATTTTAAAATGTCTATCTTGAAAATATGTTCTTAAAAATATGTTTATTATACATTTTTTTCAATTTACGCTTTGTTATTTCCGAAGAGTTTATCAAACTGGTGCCCTTTGTATGACTCCGTACCCACGAAGTAGCTCTCAGTTTAGAAAAGGTTGGTGACCCCTGATCTAGATTATATTAAAAAAATCAATTTTTTCCTGCACCACCACTATTCTTGATGTTTCCTCACCTATGTCAGCTTCTTGGCTTTGCTGTAAAGCGAGTCCACGACTTTGCTCATGTTCTGGATCGTTTCCAAAGCTGCTTCGTACGTTTTGTCCGCCGGTGGCTCTTCGAAGATGATTAAAACGCCTTCGCCTTGGTCGAGGATTCCTGGAGAACCCACAAAACTGCATTAAAACACAGACCTGCCTCTAACACAGCAGGCATTTCAACTGGGAACAAACCAGTTACCATGAAACTTTTTGTCCAGAATCATCTGGGATAATTTCCTCTCCACTTCATTCTAAAAAACAAAAAAACAAGTACAGTAAAGTTCGTCAATTATCCAACAATCTTTAAACCAAAACTGCTAACTGCATTTACTGAAACTTACCTTCGATAGCTTCATAAGATCTGATATGTGTTTAATCTGAAATCAGATTGAAAATCAAAAACAGGTCTGGATCAATAATGTCCTCACAGAAATGTGAATTATACCTTAAAATCCTAAAGTCAGCTCAGATTATAGATACAACAGCCCTGGATTACTCTCTTCAAATGTCCTAAACCAGTATTAGAACTACTGAATTAACCTGTAAACTGTACATAAAGGTCTAAACTGAACTCCGGCAGAGGGACGGTTGTTGTGGCGTCTCACCTGCACTCTGGAAAACGGTTCGATGACTCTGATGAGGTTCTGCTCCAGCAGGCTGTCGTACAGCTTGGCCAGGTGAATGTTGATGATCGGATCGTTCCTCAGTTCAGCTTTGTACTCTGTGAGGGCCTGAAACGCAGAAAGGTTGAAAAGATATTTAGAAAAATTAAAATGCTTAAACATTGGAGCAACGCACGTGGAAGCTAATAACAAAACCTTTCAGTTAGGAGGTAAAATAATTTTTTCAGTTACATCCCAAGCTGGACACTTCNCCTTTATTACCGTATGTTATAGTTTTTATTACCGTAATTTCCAGACTATAAGCCACTACTTTTTTCACAGGCTTTGAACCCCGCCAGCAGTTCATACAATGCTGCGGCTAATTTATGGATTTTTTCTTTTGGATGAGCTAACTAGCTTTATGCCACCTAAACATTTAGCCTCGTAACACCTGGGCGCTCGCATAGCTGCACAATATACATCTGGGTCCTCGTGACACAAAGATGCTTATGTTTATTAAATGTTTTAGTGTTTAGATGGTTACTGTTGCACCGAGGGATTGAGAGAAACGCAATTTCGGTCCTGTGTATGTCCTGTACATATTGCAGTTCAGACAATAAAGTTGACTTTGAGACTACCCGTATGAATAAAGAAAAAAAAAGAAAAAAATCTGACCAATGAAATTACTGAACTACGAAAGAGCTTTAGGGCCACGCAAAAAAATAAAAACATTGCCACGCTAAGAAAAAAATTTGAAAGCCATAAAATTATGAGAATAAAGTCATACGAGACAGTTTTTTTTTTAAACAGTTGTCGTAAAACAAAAATCCCGCACAAGTCGGATCCACGATGCAACCTGTCAATCAATCCAGGAGGCGTGTCAGCAAATTACCAATCCGAAACTACGAGTCAAAATATTATCTGTACTCCAACATGATAAAGCAGGTTTACCATTTTAACTGTGGTAAAATGAAGAATGTTGGTTAAACTTTATTGTTACCAATGCTCTTAGTCAAAACGTGGTCCCATACTGCCACCTGCCGTTGTGTTTCTGTACGCTGCTTCTGGGACGCATAGACGTCACGTCATTATGTCATGACTTTCGTTTTTGTTTCCGTTTAAAAATGGCGCTCAGTGAGAGAAACTGTGTAAACTGTGAGCACATCAGCATCGGGTTATTCTCAATATCAGGACTTTGAACCTGCTTACAGTAAGGTGGTATGTTCCAGCTCTGCAGGTAAGGAGCATTTCGCTTCGGATTGGTCAATTGCTGACACGCCTACTGGATTGATTGACAGGTCGCGTCTTGTATGACTTTATTCTCGTAATTTTATGGTTTAAAAAAATTATAATTCTTAGCATGGCCCTAAAACTCCATCATACTAAACAGATCAGAGAGGTCCAATGAGCCACTGGTTTCATTGGTTCCCCTCCCTCCACAGTGGGCCTATGTAACTTGGTTTCATTGGTCCACTGGTTTCATTTCTCTATCATCCAGACATGACTTTTAGCTAGCCTTTTTGCTACTTTTAGCTATTGTTCCGTTTCTTTTATCCTTAACAGCTCAGTTTTAGCTTCTTCACCAAAGGTCAGCAGTCACTCAGCTCTGAGCGTTCACCTTGCAGTTTCTCTGGTTATATTGGAGCCATTGCTAAACGTCACAACAAACCAGAGAAGTCCCTGAAGACCAGAATGAAAGGTGCGTTCATTAAAGGAGTCATAAAGTCACATTTCAAAGATCTAAGAGGATTCTTACCTTTTCGAAGTCCGCTAACGATCTGTTCTTGCTGGCCTGGGCAATACATTTCAGTGCATCGGTCTAAAAACGCAAACAAACCATTTAAATGTCGACACCTTAAGAGAAACCAATAAGCAGTGCAGGTAAAACATGAGTTCACTACGGTTTGTAAAAGTACAAATAAAGTTAAATAAAATGTGCTAAAGCTCCAACTGGTGGTAGCACAGAGGTTAGAGAAGGTGTCTGTGATCAGAAGGTTGCTGGTTCAACACCACAGACTGACAACATCAAATAGGAGTGGGAAAGGTGAAGCATCCACACCTGCCTCAACGCTCATTTGCCCCTCTCTGGGCCCTTGAGCAAGGCCCCTAAACCCCAGCTGCTCCCCAGACAACATGCACCTTAGATGACTGCCTGCTCCATGATGTGATGGGAAAAATAAAGAGAATTAAAGGTTGGCTGGCATGATTTTTGAACTTTGCATAAATTTGCACAACATATATATATTTTATCATTCAACTATGTTCGTTGTTGCAAACAAAATGATAAATTAATGAAAATTCGTTTAAAAAGGGAGTTTAAAATTCACGCTGTGTTTCTTCACGGGACATCCGGGTACTTCCGCTTGCTAATTGTGTGACGTCAGCGCAGGAATTTCAGTCTGCGGCTGCGTATAGAACGCAGATTCATTTTCTGCACGTTCGCCTTTTTTTTTGTACAACTTGAAAATGCCGTTACGTTGTGTCGCATTTGGGTGTTCTAATATCATCAGTGAACAAGTGAGCCTTTTCACTTTCCCGAAAGATGAAATACTTCGTCAAGACTGGACAAAACAAACAAAGCTGTCCCCCTCGCTCCACCTGAACGGTAAGGCAGAACCTGCTGTTTCTTGTTCAACCCCCTGAACTAACTTCTGCTTCCCAAACTGAAGACAAATCGCTCAAATCTAAACTTAGATTGCTAAATTTGTCGGTTTCTATATTGTGCGCTATCGTTATGTAAAAGGGCGTTCTAGGAGACATTCCTACGATGACGTCACAAAATTAGCAAGCGGAAGTACCCGGATGTCCCGTGAAGAAACACAGCGAAAATTTTAAACTCACTTTCAAACGAATTTTCATTAAATTATCATTTTGTTTGCAACAACGAACATCGTTGAATGATAAAAGATATATATGTAGGGACAGTTCATGCAAAGTTCAAAAATCATGTCAGCCAACCTTTAATTTCCCTATAGGGGAGTCTTATTATTATTAACTTGCCTGTCGGCCAGCGTATCGCAGAGCCAGTTTACCGCTGATCAGAGCTTGAACCTCCTCTGGTCTGAAAGAAACAAAAACAATAAGTCCCTGTAGACACTGGTTTCTGCATTCATAGTACAAACGTTTTACTTACGAGCTGAGCACAATTTTGCACAGAAGCATGTATTTGAGAGCCGTGATGGCTCTGGGGCTGTCGATGGAGTTGTAACCTTCGAAGGCCTCGAAGAAGTAGGAGTAGGCCGTCTTCCAGTCCTTCTCCTCTGCTGCATGGATGATCCCTGCAGCAGAAACAGGTTAGCACAGAAAGCCACCGAACTCTGCAAGGCTGATGCACAGTGCTTCAAACGCATCAACTGAATTTGAGGTACGGTAATAATCAGGGTTAGCATCGACCCCCTCTGACCCGACTGCATGTCCAGTGCTGCCTGGAGCTTTGGTGGACAGTAGATGGCGTTGGCGGTGGTTCTGGCTGAGGTGAGGGCAGCGCGGGCCTTGGGCAGGTTACTGAGAGCGTGGTACGTCTTGCTTTCCAGCAGCTGAACCTCCACAAGAAGAGCTTTGTCGTCCATCTTTTTCAGCTCCTGGAGCAGCTTAGAGCCTGAGGAAAGAGAAAAGAGCTCAAGTTAACACGACACGTTGCAGGAAAAGTAAAGTTAATGTACAATCTTTATCCTAATATGTTTCAATCTTCTGTTTTGATCTGCTGTTCATGAGAGTAACACATTTATTTACAATATTTTATTTAAGGTAAATAGAACAAGACCACAAGAATTTTATTAAAGAGTAGAACCATCCTCATGCATATGTATTATGATGTCATCAGTAGGGCTTTAACAGACTACCGGGTACTCGAGTAATCGACACATTGATTACTTGGACTTCTATAGTTTTTTTTAAATATCACGTCGAGTATTCGTAGTGACGTCATCACGTCGCAGTTACAGAACAGAAAATGAATCAACTTCCTGTTTGGAGCGCGTTGCAAACCGGTGTTACACCATACAGGTAGTCCCCGATTTACGAGCGAGATCCGTTACAACGAGGCGCTCGTAAACCGGAAATCTCGTAATTTGGAACGGCCGCCATTTCGCTCGTAAATCCGGAAATCCGCTCGTAAATTGGAACGGTTTTCGCTAGCGCACCTAAAAACACTCTATTTTCATCTAAAAACTACTTTTGAGTGCATAAAAATGATCGGAAACGTGTGTTTATATGCTTAACTTGCTAACTGAAGTGAAAAAACACATGAAAACTCAGTATTTTTTTCGTTTTTTCCAAAAATGTGCAGCTCGTAAGTCTGGAACCTCGCAGATCAGAGCGCTCGTAAATCGGGGACTACCTGTATTCTGTGACCACTGTATATTGTGACCGTAGGGGGCAATGTTGCATGAACTGTTGCAGGTCAGGTCACAGAATGTGGTGTAACACCGGGCCCAATGATCGAACCAGAACCAGCTTCCTCTGACCTTGTTTCACAAATAAAAAGGAAAAAAATATTAATCTCTAAACCTATTGAAAAAAAAACTATAAACATATTAATCTCTAAAACTAAACCTAATGCGCAGCACCACAGGCGGTGGTGCGGGGTGGTCAACCTCCCCACTGTTTTTAGTTTTGTTTTTGACGTGCCGCACATTTTTTTAAAATAAAAATAAAATAAAATAATAATAATAAATGTCACATTTTTGTCATCTGTGTATGTTTCCCATACTTGACAGACGAAATTGGCCTCTGCATTTAACCCAACCACCACCAGGTGGTGCAGTGAGCAGCCGTAGTCAGCGCCCGGGGAGCTGGAGAATTAGGTGTGCACTCATAGACACCCCAAGGTGTGTAGTGGCCGGGGCGCAAACCCGCGTCCTTCGGGTCCCAAGTCCCAAGCCCTGCCACTACACCATTAACTTTTGCAGCTTAATAATAATAACTCAGTTTTGGGTTTCCTGTGACTCATTTGCTGTAAGATAAATGGTAGGAGCATAATATATGCTCCCAATGTTTTGTTGGTGTTTTTTGTAAATAATAACTTTTTTTTTTTGCGATTTTAATTACGGTAGTTAATTATTTTTTGCATCTTGAGATCCTATGATATTAACTACTCGAGCTCTACTACAGTATTATTATGTTAATGTCGAGTTTAAAAATTATGTACTCGTTCAACCCCTAGTCATCAGTATGCTGCTGTTTCTGTGCTGAGTTTTTTGCAACTCTCACACTGTGTCCCGTCTAGGACAGTGTGAGATAGGATTATTTTTATACCTCCCTTTCCCTCGTGTTTCTCTTTTCCTATCTAACAAAAATGACAGCGCCTCCCACGAGGCTGCGGCCTCAGACTCTCCGTCTTCCCATGTCTCCCGTTTCTGTTTTACTGTCGTTTCACTTTTACTCGGACGGGCTGTACTGAAATGTAATTTCGTTGTGCTTCGGTGCAATGACAATAAAGCTGATTCTGAAACCTGTGCTAGAAAATATACGAGGACTAACGAGAATTACAGATTTCTAAAAAAAACTCCAAACAAAAACGGTTTTCTCTGAGCACTCACCGAGAGCCAAGGCCTCCTGGAATCTTTTTGTATCAAAATACAGCGAGATCAGT
>JBBPBX010000863.1:0-48560 GCA_038048925.1 Garcialebias charrua
AGCTTAAAAGCTCCAAACTTTTTAATAAAAATTCCTTCTGAGGAATATTTTATTTTGAAATCCAACCGGAACTGCCGCTACTTCTGCCGATCAAAGCGGACCCAGGAGACGCTGAAAGTGTAACACGCTAAGGCTGGAAGCCCTCTCGTACCGGAGCCTTGACTGATCGTCTTCGCAAGGTAACAAGTTGTTTGATGTTTACCAAAGCATACCTTTGATTTCCTTCATTTCTTTCTATCCTAATAAATAAAATAAAAATTAATAATAATTATGGTGTGAAGAGGATGGCTATGAGGTGAGAAGGGAGGCCATCTATAAATGAATAAAATTAAAAATTAAAAAAATCCAAAAATGTGATTTTGGATTGTTGAAACAAATTTTAAAGAGAAAGGGAGGGGTCAGTGAAGAGCACCGGAGTTGAGCCTTTTGTCATCCAGTGTCTTCAGTAGAAAGAGAGAGACGAATAAACGATAAGCCAATAAATGAAAATGAGGTTGATAAATTTCATTTATCTTACAATTAATTGAGTTATTGTTTATTGCAACAGGCGTTGGTGATGCACATTCCTTCAAGGAATGCTAGGGTTGTAGTTCTTTGTTATAAGTGTATTCAAGCACAAGCAAACAAACTGCAAAATTGTGTTTGTAATATTATTGGTTTGTAATTAATCTCTGTTTTTACACATTTATGTTTGAGGTGTTAAAATATTATATTTGTATAATAAATGTAGGCCAGATAAATGCAGATTGCCTAATAATTCCACACATTGTGTAGCTAAAGCAATTAATAATGACAGTTGCTCGGGCCTGGTAAAATGAAATGGTCTGATAATCCAATCTCGCCCCATCAGCAGAAACTCTGCTCGGCCTATTTTCACGTACAGGAAAACAAAGTGGGCTCAGGTGAAATGTAAAAAGGATGTGGTGGTAAGAGAGACAGAGAGGTGACAGGGGAGGAGCGGCTGAGTCGGAGAAAATGTGAGGAGGTAAAAGAAAAAAGGTTGTTGGCAAAGTATTCAGAGCAGGGTGAGGAGAAGCAAAAAAGATTGTGACGGGATGACATATGAAATGGAGAGAATGAGACCTGTCAGTTCATTTGATGTTTCTGAATGCTAACGCAGCAGGAAATGACAGATTATGGAAACTATTGGGAAGCATGTTGGGAGCTTTTAACTGAAGCTTACATCCATTCACACTGACACACACTCAACACATGGGCACATTCAACTTCAGCTGTAATGTAGACAATTTAAACCAAGGTATTGTGTCCTTTGCTTTTAGTACAGGAAGTTCTAGTTCCCTGATTCCCCCGCCTTCCTCTGTGCTGCTCTTCTTTTATTGTTCCAAATATTTGATGTGAGATTACTGAAAATACCTCAGGCGATTTGTTTTTTTTACGCTTGAATGGGTTTGCACAGCTTTTCTCATTTTCTTTTTCCACTCTGCTTTATTATGGCCAGTGCTTGTCTGGTTGCTATAAAATGATCCATTTTTACTATGTTTCTATTGTGATACTTCTTTAATATTGCTTCATGTCAAAAAGCAAAAGCGGTGTATACTGTTTTTGCCCATGTCTGTGTCTTTGCATCCGTCTGTTAGCAAACTATCTCATGAACCACTGGAGTGAGTTTAATCAAACGTTCAGGGAACATTCAGTGGATGTATTTTTACATCTGATTGAAATTTAAAGCCAATCCAATTCAATATAGACATCACACCCAACTGACATTAAAAAACATATAAATCCTGTTAATTTTACAGGCATTGTATTAAATTTGGTGTGGTTGTAGCTAAGAGTCAGTTGCAACACATATTTCATGTCTTTCTCTATGTGCAAGATATTAGCAATGTCACCATTAATTGTTGGTGTCAACCCAGTTTGTCCGATGCCACAACATATAATGAACCACTCATCAGATTGTATTAAACTTCTCAGAAGGTAGTCATTGCACGTACATTGACAACTGAATAACTGTCAATCTAAGTAAGTTTTATTTATATAGCACATTTCACAGACATGAAAGTCACTGTCAATCTAAGTCTTTCTTCTTTCTTCTTCTTCTTTCGGCTTTTCCCTTTTCAGGGGTCGCCACAGCAAGTCATCCTCCTCCACCTCACTCTGTCCTCTGCATCCTCTGTCCTCACTCCAACTACCTTCATGTCCTCTCTAACTGCATCCATATATCTCCTCTTTGGTCTCCCTCTTTGTCTTTTTCCTGGCAGCTGCATTTCTAACATCCTTCTACCAATATACCCACTGTCCCTCCTCTGGACATGTCCAAACCATCTCAGTCTGGCCTCCCTAACTTTATCTCCCAGTTGTTTAACATGTGCTGTACCTCTGATGATCTCATTCCTGATCTTATCCATCCTTGTCACTCCTAAGGAGAACCTCAGCATCTTCATTTCTGCCACTTCCAGTTCTTTCTCCTGTCTTTTTGTCAATGACACTGTCTCCAGACCATACAACATAGCTGGTCTCACCACTGTCTTGTAAACTTTTCCTTTGACCTTTGCTGACACCTTTTTGTCACAAATCACTCCTGAAACTTTTCTCCATCCACTCCATCCTGCCTGGACTCTCTTTTTCACCTCTTTACCACATTCCCCATTTTCCTGGACAGTGGACCCCAAGTACTTGAAGTCCTGCACCTTTGTGACCTCTGCTCCTTGTAGCCTCACTGTTCCACTGGCCTCCCTCTCATTCACACACATGTACTCTGTCTTACTACGGCTGACTTTCATTCCTCTTCTTTCAAGAGCATACCTCCACCTCTCCAAGTTCTCTTCCACTTGTTCCCTGTTCTCACCACAGATCACAATGTCATCTGCAAACATCATAGTCCATGGGGATTCCTGCCTGACCTCATCTGTTAGTCGGTCCATCACCAGAGCAAACAAGAAGGGGCTCAGAGCCGATCCTTGATGCAATCCCACCGCCACCTTGAAGCTATCTGTCACTCCCACAGCACATCTCACCACTGTCCTGCTGTCCTCATACATGTCCTGTACCAGTCTAACATACTTTTCTGCCACTCCAGATTTCCTCATGCAATACCACACCTCCTCTCTTGGCACCCTGTCATATGCTTTTTCTAAATCCACAAACACACAATGGAGTTCTTTCTGACCCTCTCTGTACTTCTCTATCAACATCCTCAAAGCAAAGATGGCATCTGTGGTGCTCTTTCTTGGCATGAAACCATACTGCTGCTCACAGATAGTCACCTCTTGTCTAAGCCTTCCTTCCACAACTCTCTCCCAGATCTTCATTGTGTGGCTCATCAACTTAATTCCCCTGTAGTTGCTACAACTCTGTACATCACCCTTGTTCTTAAAAATGGGAACCAGCACACTTCTTCTCCATTCTTCAGGCATTTTCTCACCCTCAAATATTCCATTAAATATTTGAGTCAAAAACCTCACTGCCATCTCTCCAAGACATTTCCAAACCTCCACTGGTATGTCATCAGGTCCTACTGCCTTCCCCTTCTTCATTCTTTTCAGAGCTTTCCGGACTTCACCCTCACTAATCTTTCCCACTTCCTGGTCCACAGTTTCTATTACCTCCACTCTTGCTGCACAGAAGTTGTGGGAGTCAGTCTCCCCACCATCACAGACATTTACACCTCCAGATGCAGAAAAAGAGCCACCTGCATCATGAAAGACCTCACTCACCCAGCACACTCACTCTTTGCACCACTCCCCTCGGGACGGAGGTTGAGGAGCATCAAATGTAGAACCACTAGACTGAGGAACAGCTTCTACCCTGAGGCTGTCAGACTCATGAATAAATAAATAATAAGAATAAACACTGCAAAATGTCACATCATGCTGATGCTGATCTGTTTCTTGTTGCTGCGTTCATCTGTGACCATCTGCTCATGTTCGTGCTGCTGTTTATAATGATGTTTTTCTACTACATTAGGGCTTAGTGTATTACTAGCTGATGTCTCTCTTAGTTAATCCTAGATGTTATTATTGTTTTTCTCTTGCATTTGTTGTTGGATGTAACTGGGACCCTGTGTACATAATCTCGTTTTCAACACATGTACTACATGCGGTGCAAATGACAATAAATTCTCTCTGACTCTGACTCTTCTTTCTCTTTCATTCTCTTCATTCATTAGCTCCTCAAAGTAATCCTTCCATCTTCCCATCACACTCTCCTCACTTGTTAGAACATTCCCATTCCCATCTTTAATAAGCCTAACCTGCTGCACATCCTTTCCAGCCTGATCCCTCTGTCTTGCCAATCGGTACAAGTCCTTCTCGCCCTCTTTAGTGTCCAGTCTCCCATATAACTCATTGTACGCCCTCTGCTTTGCCTTAGCTACTTCCCTCTTTGCTCTATGTCCCATCTCCTTATATTCCTGTCTCCTCTCTTCAGTCCTCTCACTGTCATATTTCTTCTTGGCTAATCTCTTTCTTTGAATGGCGTCCTGCACTTCACTATTCCACCACCAGGTTTCCTTATCATCCATTCTCTGTCCAGATGACACACCAAGTACCTTCCTACCTGTCTCTCTAATTACTGTTGCTGTAGTAGCCCAGTCACTTGGAAGCTCTTTCTTACCACCCAGAGCCTTTAACAGCTCGTCTCTGAATTTCTCACAACATTCTTCCTTCTTTAGCTTCCACCATTTGGTCTTCTTCTCTGATTTTACTCTTTTTCTCTTCTTCGCAACAACAGTCATTCTACACACAACCATCCGATGCTGTCTGGCCACGCTCTCCCCTGCTACAACCTTACAGTCTCCAATCTCTCTCAGGTTTCCTCTTCTACACAGAATGTAATCGACCTGTGTACTCCTTCCTCCACTCTTATAGGTCACTCTATGTTCCTCCCTCTTTTGGAAATAGGTATTGACTATAGCCATTTCCATTCTCTTGGCAAAATCCACCACCATCTGTCCTTCCTGGTTTCTTTCCTTGACACCAAACCTACCCATCACTTCCTCATCCCCTCTGTTTCCTTCACCAACATGTCCATTCAGGTCTGCTCCAATCACCACTCTTTCCTCCCTGGGAATACTCTCTATCACTTCATCCAAATCTTTCCAAAATTTATCTTTCTCCTCCCCATCACATCCAACCTGTGGAGCATAACCACTGACTATGTTTAGCATCAGACCTTCTACTTCTACCTTCAGACACATCACCCTATCTGACACTCTCTTCACATCTACTACATTCTTTGCCAACTCCTCCTTCAGGACCACCCCTACTCCATTTCTCTTTCTATCCACACCATGGTAAAACAGTTTGAACCCTGCTCCAATACTGCGAGCCTTGCTGCCCTTCCACTTGGTCTCTTGGACACATAAAACATCTACCTTTCTTCTCTGCATCATGTCAGCCAGCTCTCTACCTTTGCCTGTCATTGTCCCCACATTTAGAGTTGCAACCCTCAGTCCTACATTCTTCACTTTCCTCCTCTCCCTCTGTCTCCTGACACGTTTTCCTCCTCGGCGTCTTCGACTAACAGTAGTACAATTTCCGCCGGCACCCTGTTTGTCAACAGCACCGGTGGCGGACGTTGTTAACCCGGGCCTCGACCGATCCGGTATGGTTTCACTTTGATGAACTCGCATTATGGTTTTGGCAAGTGTTTTACATCGGATGCCATTCCTGACACAACCCTCACCATTTACCCGGGCTTGGGACCGGCACAAGAGATACACTGGCTTGTGCTCCCTAGTGGCTGGCTTTCACTGTCAATCTAAGTAAGCTTTATTTATATAGCATATTTCACAGACATGAGAGTCACAAAGTGCTTTACAAAAGAAAAAATAAAATCATAAAATCACAGAAGTACTATACAAAAAGGTAAAACATAACAAACTCTAAAATCAATGTACAAAATTAACCAAAAGCCTTTCTGAAGAGGTAAGTCTTAAGACTGTTCTTAAATGCATCTGTTGACTCGGAACAGTGCATTGTTAGAAGGAGGGCGTTCCAGAGCCTCGGAGCCATCACTTGAAATGCTCTATCACCACGAGTTTTAAAATGAGTTCTAGGAACTGTCAGCAGTAGCTGATTGGAAGACCTCAGAGTTCTAGATGGACAAAGAGGCTTCAAAAGGTCCAATAAATATTTAGGAGCCTCACCATGTAGTGCTTTGAAAGTTAATAATAAAAATTTCAAATGAGCCCTAAAATGAATTGGGAGCCAGTGTAGAGAGGCCAGAACCGGAGTGATATGAGCTGTTCTGTGGGTTCTAGTCAAAAGCCTGGCTGCAGCGTTTTGCACAGATTGAAGGGAAGCTATGGAGGATTTACTAATCCCCACTAAAANATAAAAAAAAATTAAAAAAAATAGGAAAAGTAAGTAAAAAAAAGTAAAAAAATAAAAATAAAATAAAAATTAAGTGTGATGTAGTTTGTGTATTAGTTGGAAAAATTAAGTAGAATTATTCATTTTGTGATGTAGTTTGTGTATTACAGTTAGAAAAATCAAGTAGAATTATGGGTGATGTAGTTTGTGTATTACAGTTGGAAAAATTAAGTAGAATTTTTCATTTTGTGATCTAGTTTGTGTATTACAGTTAGGAAAATTAAGTAGAATTATTCATTTTGTGATGTAGTTTGTGTATTACAGTTAGAAAAATAAGTAGAATTATTCATTCTGTGATGTTGCTTGAAGGTTATCATTGGTTGAACAAACTGTGAAATAAGGGGCAGATATAATAAGATTTCATCTTCTTTCTGCTCCCTTCATTTTATCCTACTTGTATTCTTGTATCTGATGAAACTGTCTTGTAT
The DNA here is from genome assembly GCA_038048925.1 of Garcialebias charrua. NCBI lineage: Eukaryota > Metazoa > Chordata > Actinopteri > Cyprinodontiformes > Rivulidae > Garcialebias > Garcialebias charrua. Next base: position 6,764 of record JBBPBX010000863.1, read on the forward strand.
TGTTCTTTTAAAATGAATGAATAAACATCAAATCAAATCAAATCAAAAGGCTGTTACCATAATCTAAACGAGAATAAATAAATGCATGGACAATCATTTCTAACTCCTTCTGTGATACAATAGCTCGTAGCTTCGAAATATTCCTTACATGATAAAAACAGTTGCAAACTAACAATTTGCAATGCTTGTCCAACAATTAATGTTGAAATTTTAAGCTAATATCTTAGATCTAATTCAAAATGTCTGGAAAATCCACAAATACCAATATCTGAGGCCAAAAAATGGTTATACATGTAACTTAATCTGTTTTACCAACATTGAGTGAAATTTTGTATGTGGTAATATCTGAGAGTTGGCAGCACGGTGGCTCAGTTGGTAGAGCTGTTGCCTCTCAGGGGGAAGGTTGCTGGTTGAAATCCTGGCCCGGGACATTTCTGGGTGGAGTTTGCATGGTCTATCCATACCATACCATACTGTTGCGGTTCAAAACAAGGTTGAAGGAAGCTCTGAAATGAATGTGCAAGTTATGCAGGTTTATTGTACATAATAAGAATAAACCTTACAGCAAATATCAGACCTCACTTCGAGCACAGTCCACACACACACCTTCGAAGGCGGACCACGGTTATAAAAACCCCGGATGTCGTCATCGCCTCGTGGGACCAATCCTGGAACCGAACCGCCTTGGAACCGCCCTAGGACTTCCCTACTCTGTACGTGATCCGCCTCTCAGCCAACAAGCTACCAGCTCTGTATGTCAATCATCCAGTGTTATGTCTGTTGTATGGTGCAGGCGTGTAACTGAAAAACTCTTCCCTATTGAAAATAAAACCCGTAAATAAAGGTTCCATCTTGAATATATTTTCACATTATATGGTGGAATTAAGTGAACATAAATCATAACACATAATATGTGTGATTCAGGTGTAATACTGATATACATATATTTCAATTCCCCTTTTGACATGACAAACATCATGTCAACAAAAACCCTATATGTACTATGTGCGTATGCAATTAAGAACTGGATACACAATGGAAATCTCTAACATTCCCACCCACAGCAATATTACATCTAAGTTACCCACCCAGAATATAAACCCCTTATATAAAAATAAGCATCAATACTAATTGGTAACAAAACTACGTAAGAAAATATACGGTAACTTTCAAAGCTTATATGCTGGAATCACTATACAAAACTAACAAATCTAAAGAAATAAATGTAACAAAAAACAAAGAAATCAACCAAAAACAAAGAATAAAAATAAAATAAACAAAACAACACATAAATGTAATAAGAAATAAACAAAACAACAAATAAATGTAATAAGAAATAAACAAAACAAACAGGAAAAGTAATAAAGAATAAACAAAAACAAACAAAAAACAAAAATAAATGTAAAAACGAAACCATAAAACAAATAAAAATAAAAACAAAACAATAAAATGAAGCGGACTGTCCCTCCTATCAAATATCACGCCTCAACAGGGTATATGCAGGAATAATGAAGTTAAATTCAATACCTTTAAAAAGGCGTTCAATAAAAAACAACTGGACTTTAATTTGACCTTATAAATTCAATACTTTCTCAAAAACCCTTAAATTTCCCAAAATTTGATTTATCAACTCTTAACAACTTCAAAACATTGCATATACTCTGCTCCAGTGTGTACATTTCTGGTATGTGTTAACCTTAGCAAAGAATATGAACTATGCTTTAGCCAAGTCAGGCCATCTCATCTTCATCGTCTTCATCTTCTTCCTCATAGACACCTGTAAGGGGGAAGCCCTCTCCTGCCTGTACAGCCATCTGATAGGAAGGCAGCTTAGGAAACCTATCATCCACTGCCCTACTGATGCACTTTAAGCAAAAATGCCTCACACAAGGAACGCAGCAGCATCCACAACAAATTAACATAACCACAACTGCGAATATTGTAATCACAGCTGTGACGACAACAGCTCTCCATCTTCCAAAAGTAGAGATGAACCACTCACTTAGAGGGTTCTGAACTCCAGAGCTTTCAGCTAGCTCCTCAGACAGAGATTTCAAACCATCCAGAGCCCTTGTAAATGAACCATCTGGACTTGTGTTATTTGGGATGAAAGTACAACACTCTTGTCCAAACATAGAACAGACACCACCTCTCTCAGCCAAAAGAAAGTCCACAGCTAATCTCGTTTGATAGGCCATCAGTGATGTTGCTGCTAGCTGCTGATGTGCGCCCTCAAGTGCATCTCTTGTCAAATTATTCAGCCTCTGAACATTAAAATGAATGTAATTAATCCTGGCTACGTTTTTATTTACAGTTATAGTTGGAATCATAGACTCAAAACCAGCTGCAATAGGATCAACTAATTTGTATTCATCCGGGACTCCTTGCGGGACTCCGATAGCGTTAATATATGCTGGAGAATCTACATACAGATCAAAGTCACGTTTTCTCCTCTCAAACTCACCAATAACATGTGTACTGCTCCTGAAAGTTTCCAAATCCTGTCCTGTTAAATTCACCATCTTAATTGGAGAAATTAAAGAAACGAGTGTACAGATTCCTGACCATCTTGAAGACAACGTATTTCTCAAAGTTCTACCACCACAAAACCAGTAAACATCTGCACGTGCTACAGATAATCTCGTCATGTTTGTCCAAGCTGAAACATCCACATTCAACTTACACCAACTTGAATCAATATCACCTACAGATATACCTCCCTGAATTTTCCTAACCAGACAAGTGTAAGAGTTTCTCACTGGAGTGAAAACAGGTGGGATTGCATCTCTTGGGGCCATGGGAAAATATTTCTCCAAACCTTTGCAACTATCAGAGGGATTTTCCTTCATATGTAGTTCCAACATGCAGTGAAAACATGAATCATTTGAAAGAGGTGATGTCATCATTAATAACGCTGGCCTGGCCTTCGCACAAACAACGCAATCCTTATACTTCACTTGTTCTGCTGCATTTTCAACATACTCTATCCAGTAATTTTGCTGTGTGAAACCTGTCTCCAGAGCCAACTTTTCTTCATATGTCACATCTGTCATATAAGACACCTCTTGATCTGATTCAATCTGACTTTCCTCCCTCTGAACCACATTTATCCTGAACGGACTCGTTGGATCTTTGCCAGAAACATGAACTCCCAGTATATAAGTGTCACTATCCTGCCTCTGAGGATTCTTTAAAGTCAAAATCAAAGAATTACATGTATTTTGTGCTAGACACCTGGTGCTTTTAGTATGATCTTGTATGATTGACAAGCGTTCCTGTAACGGATACTTCCCTCTTCTCGCTTTTTCTGGTCTGTAACCCCAATCAGCAGGCCCTGAATTACACAACACATTATTCCAGTCCCCGCAATTCATGTCATGCCCATAAGTCACACAAATATACTTCACTGCCCAAATAAATGACTCCTGCCTCGCACCACAGTACATCACAGAGCAAAGGTCAAATTTAACAGATGCAGTCACCCCAACTGTGAAGTTAAACTGTAGGAAATTAACTATCATGGATCTCTTTGATCTGCTAATGTCAGAGTCTGGGTGTACCTGAATCTGAACATCTGCAACCTCTGTTCCATCTTCCCCTCTGCTGAGCAAGAAGTTAGGGTCCTCATCACAAGATCTGTTGACATTGTCGTGAACAACTTCAGGGGAGCCTGTCTTAGCTGTCGATGCAACCCACAGAGTGAGCCCTGTAATCAAAATAATTCCCAGAGTGGTTACCACACTTAACCTCACCGCTAGGAAATTCATTCTTCCTGTAACAATTATGTACAACAAACAATGTCCCCTTTTTATGTAATGTTATTTTAAGTCTGTTCTGATTTTCTCCTCAAGTTGTATCGGGGTCTTGGAACCGGTGGAGATGCAGTGTCACTCTGTACAGATGGTTCACACAGTTCCTTAGATGCACTCAGGTCTCCAGATGCACTCAGCTCTTCAGAAGTGCTCAGCTCTTCAGATGTGCTCAGCTCAGCCAAGTCCTTTCGTATCTGCTGTAGAGTGCGAGAAGGGTCAGAGCTTTTAACACAGTGTGTCTTATGAATCCAGTTACTGAGCTTTTCTTCAGTTAACCAAATTTTAACACAGTGAGAAGTGACAGCAGCCACCTTATATGGGCCTTCCCATTTAGGCTGAGACCAGTTAAAACGGGCTACCTTTCTGAGAATCCAGTCACCTGTATCCACGTGGGCACAGTGTTGTTCTCCCTCTGCAGTCTGGATCAATTGAATCTGTTGAGAAATACTCATTACAGTATTATTAAGCCTCTTCAAGTACTCTGATATGTCATAATGTTGTAATTGTAACATAGTACTTTCTGACGGCAACGGATGAGTGAAAGGACATGGCATCTTCCTTCCTGTAAGTATCTCATGAGGGCTGACATTCAGGGTAGTGTTTGGAGTTGACCTTAAGTTGAACAGCACTATACATTGGCGTAGGCAAGGGGGGTTCGAACGAACCGCCCACTTTTAAAGGAGAAGTTGACAATGCTAAACTAATGTGCCTGGATAGCTCAATGGATAAAGCGTCTGCCTTCAGTCCCAAAGCTCGTGGGATCAAGTCCCGCATGGTACAACGTTTTTTTTTTTTTAATTCATTCCAAATTAAAAAAGCACAAGAAAACTATTTACAAAACAGCAAGGAATAAAACAATGCATTAAATGAAAGGAATCAGACGAAGAAAATAATCTTATCTGCCCCTTCTCAAACTATTTTTTTTTTCAAACACTCGATTCAAACAACTAATTTTACATTTGTCTTTTATTGGATAAAAAAAGTAGTTAATATGCCTGTGAAGAAAGAAGAATGTGTTAACCACAGGCTGTGGTTAACACATTCTTCTTTTTTTATCCAATAAAAGAGTGTTTGAAAAAAAAATAGTTTGAGAAGGGGCAGATAAGATTATTTTCTTCGTCTGATTCCTTTCATTTAATGCATTGTTTTATTTCTTGCCGTTTTGTAAATAGTTTTCTTGTGCTTTTTTAATCCGGAATGAATAAAAAAATAAAACTATCCAGGCACATTAGTTTAGCATTGTCAACTTCTCCTTTAAAACGAACCGCCCCCCAAAAAATTCTGGCTACGCCCATGCTATAGGTAGGGTATCAGGCCATTTCAATTTTGTGTCTGCACAAACCTTTGCCAACCCCTCTTTAAGAGTATGGTTAGCACGTTCAACCAAACCCTGTGATGAAGGATGAAAAACAGCCCCAAACTTATGTCGAATGCCAAACAATTTCTCAACTTCCCTTAACTCCCTGTTTGCAAAATGGGTTCCATTATCTGATCTGATCACTGAAGGGACTCCAAATCTGGGGATCAACTCCTTTGTCAACCACTTTATCACTTCTTTTGCTTTTTCAGTTTTAGTTGGAAAGGCCTCTACCCACCTACTAAATTGATCCACGCAAACGAGTAAATATCTCTTTCCAGCCACTCTATTTTCAACACCCATGTCAGTAAAATCTATCACAATCTCTTTCCACGGTGCCTGAGGCATTGGAAATCCACCAAGTCCAGTTTTAAGTGCCACTTTTGGATTATGGTGGGAACATATTTCACACGTCTGTACAAAATATTTTGCAATAGAGATGGCATATGGGTTCCACCAATTCTGTGAGATCAAGTCAATCAGTTTTGATGTACCACAGTGCCCCCTGCTGTGTGCTTCTTGGCATAGCAGGTTGAACAATCCAGCTGGAGCTACAATTTTACCCTCATGATTCCTCCAGATTTGTCCACTATCCTTTTTAGCTCCACGGTCTAACCATGCCTGCTTCTCGTGCGGAGCGGCTGCATTTTGTAACTCTCTGATATATTCTAGAGTAAATTCCTTTTGAAAATAGTCTTCAGAACTCTTTTTCTCATGTCCCTGGACCATCTGTGTCCTTAAAATATAGCCTGCAATTCTTTTAGCAGCTTGATCTGCTTCATGATTCCCTTGAGCAATGAAATTGCTACTCTTCTGATGGGCCTTGCATTTAATTACTGCCACTTGTCTAGGCCGCTGCAATGCATAATACAATTCCAGTAATTGTTTAAAATGTCTGACTGGTTCTCCAGATGAGGTGACAAATCCCTTTCTTCTCCAGTGACAGAGATCAACATAGACTGCCTGAAAAACATACGCTGAGTCTGTGTAAATATTAACCGTTTTTCCTTCTGCAACGTTACAAGCTTCTGTTATAGCTTTTAGCTCTGCTAGCTGTGCGGAAGCTGGCTGGTTCATTACTTCTGCCTTGAGTTCAACAAAACCTGCATCTCTTCTTTCCACCACAGCGAACGCAGTGATCAATGCGCCCGTTTCATTTCTATGACTATGTCCATCACAGAACAGTATCATGTCTGGCTGGTCCAAAGGATCTTTAGAAAGGTTTTCATGTAATTTCATTTCCTGTGCGGTGTCACTAATGCAGTTATGATCTTGTGTGGTGTCCATCTGCGCAGCCATATTTGTTCCCTGGCTTGTAAAATGTATATGTGAATTATGTAATAATCTTCTGAGGTTTTCTGTTCTTTGATTTGAAAATGTGAATGTTTGTGAGTCCAAAAATGATTTTACGTCATGAATTGTGTGAACAAAAACCTCATTCCCCATAGTTATGTGTGATGTCTTTAAAATAGACTTTCCAATGGCAGCTACATGCCTCACACAGGTAGGGTGGCCAACTTCAATTTGATCTAATTTTGAACTATAATACATCAAAACGTGCCTGTCAGAGCCAGCTTTCCCTCTTTGAAACAAGACGGCATTCACAAATCCGTCTTTTTCATCCACATCCAAGTGAAATGGCAAGGAGTAATCTGGACACTGCAGGGAGCACTTATCAAACAAAGCTTGTTTAATCTCCACAAATGCCTTGTCAGCTTCCTCCGTCCACTGCAGTGGGGACAGGGCCGGATCTACAATATGGGCACCCTGGGCGAGTGCCCAGGGGCCCGACAGCTCAATGGGGCCCTCTGCTGGCCAGGAGTGAGCAGTTCAGCCTGGCAGAAATTTTTTATTTTTTATTTTATTTTTTTATTGTCGCTAGACGTAGATAAAACAATGCTTTGTCCTCAATTTTCCTTATTATCCAACCCAAATAAAATAAAAAGTTGTTTTTCAAAAACAACTCATAAGTGTCTTTTAGTTTGTTGACATGACGTGTATGATTGGGAGCAGACGGCAATGCACACACTCAGTCCGGTTGGTGGCGGTAATGTGCTTAAAATAAGTTCGCCAACCGCCAATAAACAATAGAAGAAGAAGAAGCTCTGTGACCAATGAGCTGACAGCCCTTTTACACACGTGATTGAAACTACAGAATCCGGCTCATCTCATTGGTCCAGTCTTGGCAGTTCACGGAAGACACGGCAGCTACGAGGCCGCCAGACGAAGCATTGTTTCCGAGATAAATCCGTCCGAAGGTCCCCCGGCGCGCGCCGGAGCTCAACTGAGAACCAGGCCGGCCATGCTGCTTTGAAGCCCCACCAAGAGGCTCCCTGCCTGGGTACACGATCCAGAACGGCCCCCGGCGCGCGCCGGAGCTCAACTGAGAACCAGGCCGGCCATGCTGCTTTGAAGCCCCACCAAGAGGCTCCCTGCCTGGGTACACGATCCAGAACGGCCCCCGGCGCGCGCCGGAGCTCCGGCGCTCTGGACCACCAGAACCATGCACCAGGGCAGAAACTTCGTGCTGGACATGGGCACAGGAGAAAGCAGGTAAAGATAATGGATGGACGGACGGATAATAAATGTAACAAAACCAGGAGAACCCTTGAAGAAGAAGTGGAGAAGATCACTGAAAGTCTTCACCTGGTTGGCAGGTAAAAATTCAATAATTTCCAGTGTAGTTGTGAACCATGTTTAATTATTGATAGTTATAAACAAAAGTGTACAACTGACACGTACAAATAAGTACATAATTGTGAATTTAAGAGATTGCTAAAAGTGATTTTTTTTGAAGGAATATGAAAAATAACATAAGAATTTATTTGAGTTGTTTAAGATGATGTAATCTTACATTTGGTGATGCAATTAATTTTGTTCTTTGATAAATCATTGTTGTGAGTTTATTTGGGTAAAAAAGGGGCAGAGATTATAAGATTATTCTTCATCTGCTGCCTTTCATTTTATTTTGAATGTATGTTTTTTATTTTTTATTGAGTTGTTGACTTTGTTTTAGTGAAATGAATGAATTTTAATAAATAAAATAAAAATAAATACATTTACTTTACACTATGCAAACATACAACCTTGTCCATCTTTAAAAAAATCACAGTTCATATAGGTAATTAATAAATACATTTCAAAATGTAGTTTACATACTACAATGCTAAATTTATAAATATAAACAATACACGTTTTTCCATTTATTTATCACTACATAACCTAGGCTATGTGTCACTAATGAATTTTTTAACACCTTTTGGCAGGCTAAACATGTATGGATGAGCTGTATGAGGAATGTGTGACTGCAAACAGCCTGAGGTGAGGTGGTCTCACCTCAGGAGAAAGAAAGGTGGCAGTCCCAGGGAACAGCAGAGAAGTGGATGCAGCTGACCTCCCCAACAGAACACCTGAACTCACACCTGGCCTCAAATGCTCCCCATCATTCATGGTTGAGTTCCATGTGATCCAGGTTTGAACTTGAGAAAAACATCATACAGACTGTCTACCTACACTTCAATCAAAGTAAGGGAATTCTTTTTCTGCTGCTTCGAGCTTTCTTAGAGCTCATGGACTTGTTTTTCATGCACGTGGGCATGGACTGCACACCAAGGCACTGGTGTCACTATGGTTGCAACATGTTTCTGATGGATGTGATTTGCTACTGGTTTGCTGCTGATTGATGTCAATGCAGTAGCTGCTGCTCTTTCAGAAGTGTTCATGTTTGACATCATTTGCTGATGAAGGATGGATGGATGGATGGATGGGATTTGCTGCTGAATGATGTCAATACAGTAGTATTATACATATATACAATACAGTCAATACAGTAGTATATAGTAGTAGTCAATACAATATATATATATATATATATATATATATATATATATATATATATATATATATATATATATATAGTAAAATGGGTGTTAGGTTACGGGGGGGGGGGGCCCTGTGAGCTTCGGTGCCCAGGGGCCCCTGGGGTTGTTAATCCGGCCCTGAGTGGGGACACAAAATTTTTATATCCCACAGCCGAAATGAGTTACGGCTGAAATCAGGAATGAAGTTCTTACTGTAATTGATCAGCCCCAAAAATTTTAACATCATCCTAACATTTGCTGGTTTAGAATGATTTAAAATGGAGCTTTTCTGAGATGGCGTCAGTTGCAGGCCAGAGCCAGAGATGAGCCTACCCAAAAACTGAACTTTTGAACGACCCACCTGCAATTTGTGTTTTGACACTTTAAAACCACACTGAGCTAGATGTCGAAGCACAGCCTCAGATGCCTGCATAATAGCTCCTGAAGTCGGAGCTGCTATCAGAATATCATCGACGTATTGGATTAAAACCACTCCTGGTGGCAAAGGCAAATCAGTAAGGACTTGCTTCAACACATGATTGAACAAAGAGGGTGAATCCACGAAACCCTGAGGTAATCTATTATACGTGAATTGTTTCCCCTTAAAGGTAAATGCAAACAGATCCCTTGATCCAGCGTCCAGAGGCACACAAAAGAACGCGTTCGCCAGGTCAATACAAGTAAAAAACTTGTGTTCAGGCTGAATAGCATTCATCATAACATAAGGATTTGGAGTACCATAATTAGATGGAACAACAACCTTATTTATAGGCCTCAAATCATGAACTAAACGGTAATGAGATTTATCAGCTTTTGGTACCGGGTGTAGAGGTGTGTTCCAGCTCGAAACAGTAGGTTGCAACACACCAGCTTCCAGCAAACCCTTAATAGTTTGCTCTATACCGTCAATCTGCTCCTGTCGGAGTCGATATTGATGTTTATAGATTGGAATCGTGCCTGGCTTCAGAACGATCGAGACAGGTTTGACATTCAGCAGGCCCACATCTGTAGAACTCCTGGCCCAAAGTGTATCAGGTAAACTGGCTAACAGTTAGGGTTGGGCATCGTTTGAATTTGAGCGATTCCGGTTCCGGTTCCGATTCTTCGTTTCGATTCAGATTCTTTTCGATTCTCGGTTCCGATTCTTTCTTCCGATTTCTTGTATGGTATGGTAACATGAAGGACTCACCAACATATATTATTATTATTATTATTATTATTATTATACCTGTACATATAATATTGTCCAGTGTCTGATGCTGCAGTCATGTTACTGAACTCCCACTGATGGGCTAACCTGGTTCCACCACCTGCAGCAGGATCTTCAGACAGAACAGCTGGTGGGATGTCCTGGTATCTGCAGCCCTCTCTCCATTTGTTTCTTCATGGACATGGAGTTGTGAAATTATGTTGTGCCTCTTCCTCAGCAAAACGCTCCTCCAGTGGAGACTTTCTGGACAGGCTGCAGGAAGTTCCTAAACAAACAACAGGTTTATCAGTATTATCAGTAAAAAGAGATTATTAAATCATTTTTAAGACTGAGAATGTGTACAATTATTAGCTCTGTTGTTATTGCCTAACTAACCTATTCAATAATTCTTCAAACTGTGACATGCACTCATAATGGAATGAAAGAGAACATAAACAGAAATTATATAATACTGAAAACTAGAGACATTTAGACATTTTAAAAGACACTGAGAACTTTAAATGGATTAAGAATGTTAATAAGTGTTGGATTTGAGTGCAATGTAAGTGCAATCCATGGTTGAATTCACATCTGAAAAGGGATGCAACCTTTTCACAACATATGCTGTAACAGCTGTGGCACTCTAAAGTTACTGACGTTTTTACCTTGGACAGTCACTGGTGGTGAACACTGAAGCCATTTCAGGTCGTTTGTCTAAGAAGAAAAAATACAAGCTAACGTTAGCATCGTGTTTGTATTTGAGCTGACTTACCGCTTTAAGCGGAGTATAACTTGTTAGCTGCCTTAATGTTGGTATGAGATGTAGTTTATAGTTTATTTATTTACCTGGTGGAGCCGAAGAGGTGGCGATTAGCGAAAAGTTCGGCGGAGCGTTTTGCAGACGGACCACTCTGTACTTCCGGTCGATACGAAGCGAAAATAATCCGGTGGAGCGCATCAAAGACGGGACACTATTTTACTTCTCCACCCTCCTTTGCATGATAGAAAATTATTGCAAGTGCTGCACTGACCTGACTGGTCATTTTATTAATTAGTAAGCTTTCGATCGCGGAATCCACACTTCCGGTGGATTCTTCTTCGTTGGTTTTCGGCGGGGCTACTTCCGGTCGGCTAACTAGCATCGAATTTAGGAATCGCAAATTAATATTTTGAACGATTCCGGGAAAACCGGACAGTTAGTCCCGGTTCCGAACGATTCTCGATTCTCGATGCCCAACCCTACTAACAGTTTGTCCATATCAACATGGTCTGTGTTTTCTCCGCCATGTGATCTAGGCAGAGAATGTTTCTCAGGTAACAATAATGTGAATGATCTGTGTGTGATCCTATAAGTATCAGTTTCTGGAGAATAGTGTAAGTTTGGATTTTTTGTTGGCACCCATTCCCGTACAGCCAGACAGCGTCTCATCACAGGACCTAAATTCTTCGCATCAGCACCAGACACAACCATCAATGACACATGCGGAGCCGATACATCGCCAAGCATATACAGTTGCATTAACGGTGCGGGCAACTTCACACCTGCCACCACTCCCTCCGGGGCCACATAGATGTCCATGATTTCAGCCACTGGAAATTCACCAGTCTCTTGACAATGTTCCAGCAGTCCTGTCCAGAGCACATCGTAGTCCCCATCACCACAAAGGTCATAGTTCAGCGTGCAATGTGCCACATCAGGAAGCGTGTCATAAGATCTTATGACATTAATCCAGGCGTTCCAGCTCTGCAGTGTGTCGTACAAGAGCGTCGTTGTAAAGTCAGGGACTGCACCCCACCAAACTTCAGCTTGAAATTCAGCTGGACCAGACTCAGCAGAAGTCCCTTGGACCTGGAGCATCTGATGAATAGAGCTTTTTACTGTAGCACAGTACTGAACAGTTCCATCAGGAAAACTCAGCTGGACGTTGTCAGGACTCATCATCAAAGTCACGTTCTGATCACACAGAATGTCTCGTCCAATCAAGTTCACTGGACATGTGTCAGAAATCAGGAAGGAGTGTTCAAAGCGCAGATTATTCCACACGCATGGTACGTAACAAGAGAGCGGCCACTCCTCTGGCTTGCCCGAGAATCCAACAACAGGTACGGTATTCTTTGATCGTGGGAGTGACGTGTTAACTGACGAATACCTGGCGCCTGTATCAACCATACACATGTGATTTCGGCCGTTAATGGTTAACGATACCAAAGGTTCTGGATACAAGACACCACCTACTGCCGGACCAGGGCACCCCTATTGAATAGGATATTGGCCTGGGGCCTGATTATTGGCTCCCGGCATAGGGCCATGTGGAGTATGATCTGGTGGTGGTGGATATACGTCATGTGGATAACGAGCTGGCGTCACCTCCTGTCTCGATAAATCCTGTTTGGTCGGACATTGAAAATACCAGTGCCCCACCCCGTTACATCTGCGGCACCTGTCCGTGGGTTGAGGGTTGCCCCTCAGACGTTTGTTACGACCTCTGCGCCAGGATGTGGATGGGCCCAGAGGTCTCTGTTGATATGAATTATCAGATGATGTAGAAGGACCCTGAACCTGGGGCATCTGAATCGCATTCACCTTTGTGACATTAAGTTTGTCACGTATGTCTTTCAATTGGGCCTTAGCTAATTGAGTTTCAAGGGATTTCAATTCCCTGTCATCAGACTCCCTCTTATCAAAAGATTGATCAATAAAATGAACAATGTGGGCTGCCCATAAATCATAATCCATCTTAGTCAGGCCAACAACAGACGCCAAGCTCTTCTTAACATCATCAGACAGAGAGCTCTCTACAGCTCCTCTGAACAACAGTTGAGTCGTAGGATCAATCGTTGGATCATTTCCAGTTCTATTTTCCCACAAGAGCTTAACTCTAGATAAGTAGGTTGTGCCCCGTTCTGTAACAGCCGGAGGAATCTCACACAAGTCTGAAGATTTCATAGACGTCGGATATTTCTCTCGTATAATTGGCCATAAAATCTGAACGTGGTCATGTAGGGTGTCACTGTCTGGGTCCAATTTAGTCCCAGCAGCCTGTTCTATTTCAGTCAAACTACCAAACGACGTGCATGCTGTGAAAACCCTCCTCCAATCACCCAGACATGGCACAATTCCGGCGCAAGCCTCCAGAAAAGCGCGGATCCAAGCCGAACCTCCTTTCTGGATATCAGGCAAACGCTGACGGATCAACTCAGTATCCTGCAAACTAAAAGGCGTGTAAGTCTGTTTGCGGACTCCCTCAGCTGTGGTGGAAGAAACGAGAGGTAACATGTATTGAGCAGGAGGCGCTGCGTCAAGGTAGGTATGAACATTGTCAGCAATTCTATTTAATCGACCTGAATTTCCTCGCTGCCAGCCGGTGACCTTATCAAAAGTTGTGGCAGGAGGCCTGAGGTCAGGACAAGCAGTTGGGACAGGACAGGTCAGTGGCACGGAGTCATATGAAGCCCCCAAAGATGTCACGCTGAAAGAAGCATCAGAGGACGGTGGACGGAACACATCACCTCCCCTTTGTTCACCCCCAGAGCCAGGAGTGGTATGAATACCACCCATCAATGTTTGCACATGGTCTTGCACCACGTTCCTATTTTCAGCTGATCTTGTCTGTAAAATACCTCCTGTAACGAGAAGCAAGTCTGAGCTGGATCTTGTGTGTTCAGAACCAGAACCCAGTGAGAGCTCAGCCAGATTTATGGATGATAGCTCCGACAATGGCATCTGATTGTGTGGACTAAGGCCCACAGGTGCATACGGAGGAGGACGAGGAGGAGGAGGGGGAGCGGGGCAAAGAGGAGGCGGAGGGGAGCACAAGGCCATTCAGTTTCAAGGCATGTCTCTGTTTGTGGTACGAGAGCAGCACCGGCTTTAAGGGGGAGCTCTGTGGTACCAGGCACCAAGGTCTTATCTGCAGACGGCCATAAATCTGATTGCGAGCCAACAACTTGTTTCTGTGAAACTGCTTTGTGCACACTTCTCAGAGCAGGTTTCTGTCTACCTAGGATTTTGCACATTTCATCCAAAAATAACGAGCAGTCCCTATTAAAGGCGTCCGCCTTCTGCCAGTCCTTATATTTCTTTCTACGCACTAGAACAGAACATTTTTCCTTCTCATCTAACGCCAACCTCAAAGCTCTATCTGATTGTACAAGTAATTTATTCAGTCCAGCAGGGATGGAGACGGATCATCCACACCAGGAAACATCCCTGACCGACACATGTTATCTACCCAAGAAACTAAACGTCTCTTCTCACCAAGAACATTCTTGACAGCAACTTTCCTACTCCATAAAAGCCACAAATCATGTAATACAGATCCTAATGTGCCAGGAGCACAATTTTTCCAAGTTTGTATAGGTACGTCAGACATTTTAATGTTATACACGTGTTTTACAAGGGTGAAGTGAGCAAACCTCCAGCCAGAACCCAGGACGGCTGCAATAGCCAACCAAGAAACTGCCTGTTTTAAATCACCCTTTTAAAACACCCAATAAAAATACCACCCCAGAGCACAGCAGTGGTAGTCTCTGTAGACTTCACAATTGACCTACTGCCGGCAAATACACCCACTGAAACAATATATAAAATAAAAAATCTTTCCCTGTTGCCTTTGTTTGCGTGTATACAGCACTTTCCGGAGTACAGGTCGCAAGGGTCTAAGAAAAAATAAATAAATAAACAAAAGAAAGTAAAAAAAATAAAAAAATAAATGAAAATAAAAAAAATTGCGACCTATACACTGGAAAATACGGTAATCAACATCAACTGGGAAGGGGAGGGAAAATGTGACTCTTAACAGCGATCACAGTCCCGGTTGTGAACTTAAATCACATGCACGGCAACTTGTGAACCCGGAGCGGCAACCCACTCTGAACGACGGAGACCGTGTGCTGGATAAAAGCCCTGTGACTCGACGGCGACAGAGTCCCGGAGTTCACGACCGAGCCTCAGCCCCACAATCTCCCCGGAGCCCAAAAAAATAAATAAATAAAAAGAAAGTGTCTCCTAGCCAACAGGCCGGAGCTCACAGAGGGGGAAAAACGCAAACTTGGCACTCATATGCTATCTCTGTGTGTGTGTATGGACTCTATGTGCTTTTCACTTTACTTACATGTACGAAACCCGCAAAAAAATGCACATTCAAATGAAATACCAACAGTAGTTCACGTTATTTTACTGTTAAATGCTAACACAAACGATCGTAGCTAGACTACGGTGTAATTTTGCCCACCCGTAGACAGAACAGTTTACAGCCAAGGTAAATTTCGCATTTTCAATAGCAGACATTTAGTGTTAATCGGAAGCTCTGCTCACCTGAATGAAGGCGCCATTTGGCTGCAGCTTGCTCCGCCACTCGTGGGGGAAACCCCCAAACGGCTTCTGTTTCAGGCGAAACTGCAAACTTCTCACGTCGGGATCACCAAATTGTTGCGGTTCAAAAGGTTGAAGGAAGCTCTGAAACGAATGTGCAAGTTATGCAGGTTTATTGTACATAATAAGAATAAACCTTACAGCAAATATCAGACCTCACTTCGAGCACAGTCCACACACACACACATTCGAAGGCGGACCACGGTTATAAAAACCCCGGATGTCGTCATCGCCTCGTGGGACCAATCCTGGAACCGAACCGCCTTGGAACCACCCTAGGACTTCCCTACTCTGTACGTGATCCGCCTCTCAGCCAACAAGCTACCAGCTCTGTATGTCAATCATCCAGTGTTATGTCTGTTGTATGGTGCAGGCGTGTAACTGAAAAACTCTTCCCTATTGAAAATAAAACCCATAACTAACGGTTCCATCTTGAATATATTTTCACATTATATGGTGGAATTAAGTGAACATAAATCATAACACATAATATGTGTGATTCAGGTGTAATACTGATATACATATATTTCAATACCATATTTATTTATAAAGCACTTAAAAATACAGCAGCAGCCATCAGAAGTGCTGTACAAGAATAAAAACAAGCACAAAACAATAAAAACAATCAATCTCAATCATATAAATATCAGAACATCACAAGTAAAATAATACAACATTAAAACAGAGATGTGAACTCATTCTGGTTTAAAAGCCAATGAAAACATATGTGTTTTTAAACGAGTTTTAAAAACAGATATTGATGGGGCCTGCCTGACCTTCAGTGGCAGCTCGTTCCACAATTTAGGAGCCAGAGCTGAAAATGCTCTGTCTCCTCTGGTCTTATAAAAGGTTTTCGGGACTGCTAAAAGCATCTGGTCAGCGGATCTGAGAGCACGTGATGGCACATAAAGTTGAAGCAGTTCAGACAGATAAGAGGGACTAAAACCGTTCAAAGACTTAAAAACAAACAATAAAACTTTAAAATGGATTCGAAACTGGACAGGAAGCCAATGAAGGGACATTAAAACTGGAGTGATGTGCTCACGTCTGCCTGTACCAGTCAAAAATCGTGCAGCAGCATTTTGTACCAGCTGCAACCGAGAAAGCGAGGCCTTATTTACTCCAATCAGAAGAGAGTTACAATAATCCAGGCGTGAAGTAATAAAAGCGTGGATTACTGTCTCTAAGTGGCGTCTAGAAAGGAGGGGCTTGATTTTTGACAGGCGCCTCAGATGAAAGAACGAGGACTTAACCATGCTGTTGATGTGACAGTCCAGTTTCAGGCAGGGGTCAATTTTCACTCCTAGATTTGTCACAATCGACTTTTCATATGGGGCCAAAGAGGAAAAATCAAAAGTGGTGGGACTGTCAGGAGCACTAGATTTAAAGACCATAACCTCGGTCTTTTTATCATTAAAATGGAGGAAATTAAGCGCCATCCACCCTCTAATGTCACCAAGACAGTCCAGAAGAGACTGCGTGGAGCCATTTTGTTTTACAGGAAAATAGACTTGACAGTCATCCGCATACAAATGAAACTGCACACCATGCTTTCTGAAAATAGAACCGAGTGGCAGAAGGTAAAGTGAGAAGAGAAGAGGACCAAGGATAGATCCCTGGGGTACACCCCAG
Organism: Garcialebias charrua; assembly: GCA_038048925.1. Taxonomy (NCBI): domain Eukaryota; kingdom Metazoa; phylum Chordata; class Actinopteri; order Cyprinodontiformes; family Rivulidae; genus Garcialebias; species Garcialebias charrua. The sequence continues at coordinate 23,988 of JBBPBX010000863.1, forward strand.
GGGAGGGCAGCAGATGCAGAGGTAAAATTATCAATCTTCACACTGAAACTTCGATTTGAAAGGTAGGACCTAAACCACTGCAGAGCTGAGCCAGTGATGCCCACCCATACATGTGTGGGTTTTCTCCGGGTACTCCGGTTTCCTCCCATAGACAAAATGCATGCATGATAGACTGACCGGTAACTCTAAATTGTCCCTAGGTGAGAGTGAGAGAGTGAATGGTTGTTTGACTTGTTTGTCTCTGTGTGTCCCTGTGATGGACTGGAGACCTGGCCAGTGCGTCCCCCGCCTCTCGCACAGTGAGTGCTGGACATGGGCACCAGTGACCCCCATGAGTCACAACCCAAAAAGGAAGAAGCGGGTAAAGATGATGAATGGATGGATATCTGAGACAATCAGACCACATTCTCTGAGTGTTACATCCCGCAATATTGTATAAATGTGCATAATGGTATTTTAGAAGGGCCGTACTTGCCGCCGTACATGTCACACTGCTGTATAAATTGCATCTGTCCAAATATGTCTAATAAAGTGGAAAAAACAAAGATACGTTGTTTCACTGTATAAGTCGCATCTATTATGAGTCACCGCTGACGCGTCGCGTTTGATATGCGTCACAGCTAACAACCCGGGAATGTGGGCCTGTGTTGTGCCAAAAATCGATTGGCTGCAAAATGGCAGCTGTGGGAGCGTGCACGGGAGGAATTTAACAATAATTTAACAAGATTAACACTTAAAAACAATTATTTGTTTGTGCAAAATTATAGCAAAGGTGTGTCTCAGTTGAACTTTTCCTTAATAAATGCACTTTAAAGGTCAAATCAGCTGCATTTTACCTGGGCACTGTGGCAAAATGCAGCTGATTTGACATTTGCTCCAGGAATTCCAGAGCCACACAAAGGTGGCTTAGTATGGCAAGCCAAGTGTCTTATGTGCCTTACTGCATATGCCACTTTGCCTCTATACCAACATCAACTACCTCATACATATACTGTGTACATTAACTCATATGCTGCTGTGCCACTCTTTGCAAATGTCAATGCTAGAACCTTCAGTCTATTTTATAGATATACTTTTTATACTTTTTATACTACTATGAAAAAACTCAGGACAGTATTACACTTTTATTGTTTCATTTTATGCTTATGTTCATTGGGTGTTTGGTGTTTCAGGGGTGTTTGGTGTTTCAGTGTTGGTGTAAATTTTCATACTTTCATACTACTATGAAAAAACTCGGGACAGTGTTACACTCTTACTATTTTATGCTTATGTTTATTAAATGTTTTAGTGTTTAGTGTTTAGACGGTTACTGTTGCACCGAGGGACTGAGAGAAACGCAATTTCGGTCCTGTGTATGTCCTGTACATATTGCAGTTCTGACAATAAAGTTGACTTTGACTTTAAGTTATTAATAGCCACTTTTAACTATTAATGAGACACTTGGCTAGTCGAGGGCCCTCTAGTGGCTGAAAATTATAGTGTTCAATATTTTACCATGTCAGAATGAATGAAATCGTCAGATCTCAGCTAAAAATGAGCTATAAATATGGAGGGGGTGACACAAATACGTCGCTTCGCTGTATAAGTCACAGGCATGCTGATTCATGCAACAACAAAAAAACTGCAACTTATACAGCGAAACCTACGGTCTGAATTTCATGAAGGAATGTTGGGATTTTATTGTTATTTAACAAGTTATTCAAAGTCTTTAGACAAGATTCAAAATTAACCGATGCTATAGGAATTCCTGTGTTCTTTGCTATTTTTGTGGGCATATCCAGGATACATTTTTAAAGGTTTTCTCTTGTTTGCATTAACAGCATAATTGTGATTGGAAGAACCCAGCCCATAATCTGCTACATATCCAACATAGCTTCTTCAATTGCATCAGCATTGCATTTGAATGTCTTAAATTATCTGTAAACACAAACCTTTAAAGATCATTATGAGAAGCCCCTGAATGTTATTCCTTTAAAAGAGTGGCAAAAACTCATAAAAACATTTTTTTTCCCTTTTCTTTTAAGTGGCTCTCTTGCCCTGACCATGGATCCATCCTCTTTCAAATGAGACAAATGAGACAATTACTTGTGGTCAAGGATGGTTTCTCTTCTATGCTCCCCCCTGCCCTGGTTTCACTGTGGCAACAGTTTTCTTGTGGCCTGTGACATCTGTCTTGACACGCTTCTGGAATTCTGTTTCTGGCTTTGCCCCATCTGCCACGGTTTGGAGCTCTCTTTGGGCCATATCTAATAAGGTAAACATTGAGTCTGGCTTTGCCCCATCTGCCACGGTTTGGAGCTCTCTTTGGGCCATATCTAATAAGGTAAACATTGAGTCTGGCTTTGCCCCATCTGCCACGGTTTGGAGCTCTCTTTGGGCCATATCTAATAAGGTAAACATTGAGGAAGGAAAGCAAGGCAGTTGCCACTCTTCTGATAGCTTCTTAAACCATCTATGCATTTAAATTGTAATATTTTGCAACATTATTTTTGGACACCAACACTATTTTAAAAGTTTTTTTTTTCTCTGTTAGCCCTTTTAGCTTCATACTGTAGTGCAGTCATGTACACATCACCAAAGGTCTCTCTTTTTTGTTGTTGTTCATGCTGTCGTCATCCTAAATGTCAAGCATTGCATCTGTTTCCTCCTTGGAGAAAATGTGGCAACCATCTGTGAAAGGTGTGCTGATTTAGCTTTGTGTGATTTTCTACTCAAATAAAAGCCAGGTCTAAAGATGTATTGCGTCTATCTATAATGTAGATGTGAGGCATGAATTGTGTCAGGACTGTTGATGTACAAACACACAATTCAGGTCAAGCTTCAAGATGTTTTTGGTTTCAGAAAAGATATTTGCGGTGTTTGGCTCTCGGGAGAGGTTAAAATTGTAAAAAAGTGTGAAACGTTTAAAAGGTACAACTTTTCAAGTCTTGTGCATTTATCCTCAGGCTTCGATCCCGGGCTTAATTGTGTATGCAAAGGTAAGTGCAGTCCATTACTGCTGGAGCCCAGGGAACTGGAGCAGATGAACAAAAAAAATAAAAATGTGAGCGACAGAATGATGGAATCACCTTAGTTTGATTTTTATTCAGCATATAATTGGTAAAGACCATCTACACCATGTATCTGTAATCAGACATAATAAAACACAGGTTTTTTTTTTGTTTGTTTTTTTGTAATCATAGCATCCTCATTGCGTACAAGCTTTTTGAATGCTCCACTGGCATTTTTGGAACAACTTCCCTTTCAGTGTACCAGTCCTAAAGGTTGTAATGCTCATTTCTCTGGTTTTTAGTTTTCTAAAAATATTATAGTGTTATGGTTAACAGAATACCCAGAGACAAGTACTGAGGAGTGAACAAACTTCCAAGGCCAAGAATAATTTTAAAGTGATTTTATTTACAGTGGGTAATGAAGCCCATCATGAACCCTGAGGAGCAAGGACACTAGTTAGATGATATTTTCCAAGAGGAGGGTATGATATTGATGGTAGATTTCAGATCTTACTGTATGTTGGGTAGTAGGGTGCATGGTTGGAAGGTGAGGAAGGCAGCTGAGGAGACACAAGGGATTTCCAGGGGTTCTTCAAAGTCCAGGCACATGTACTTCACAAGAATAAATACTGTAAATAGCAAAAGGAACACGGGTAAGTCTTTCTCAAGGATCATAAAATACAGAAGCGCTAGAAGCACGACTACCAGAGGCAGATAATGCTCCAGCTGCGAGGAGAAGTCATCTACTGCCTTCTATACTCGTCTCGTTAAGATTATCTTCAGGTTTGGAAATGTTGACGCCATCTAGTGTCTTCAGAGCAGCAGGAAAAACAGGAACTCCCACATATAGATGGGATTTAAGTAGGGCTTGGCACAAACAAACAGAAAACATGCTAGCAGTTAAATTAATGTGTTGCTTGCTGCCAGTGGTGACTTTGAAGAATCATTTAAATCAGAAAAAAAGTTTTGAGTTTAATTAAATTTCATTACACCAAGTTCTGCTATAATTTTGCACCATTTCCAGTGTTTCATGGAGACCAAAGCTACTTATCCTTTTCTGAGCTCAAGATAGGGTGCTGATACCATAATGTATGTATTGTCATCATTGTACTTGTATGTTCCCATACAATGGTGAAATTGGCTCTCTGCATTTAACCCATCCACCTGGTTGCAGTGGGCAGCTATTGAAAGTGCCTGTGGGCAATTGGGGATAGGGTGTGCTCCTCAGAGACACCACGAGATGCAACTGGGGATTGAACCTGGGACTTTCCGACCCTGAGTCAGCTGCCCAGCCTCTACCCCATTCTGAGTTCTTTACATCTGGATTTTTATAATTTTTTTTTTGCACTTTTTAAAAAATATATATTTCAGTCAGACCTGCACACTGAAAGATAGAGCTACTACTTGTTGGACTAGAACCGAGTTCTGGTTGCTTCGCTCAAGGTGATACTTAAATATTTGCACAATTTATTACCATAATGTAGCCCGGATCTACACTTTTCCTATTTCTTTGCCACAGTACATTCTTTTGACCTTGCCTTCCCCCACATAAAATGACTGGCACTGCAAATAAGCACTGTAACATGAATCTGACATGGCGGGGTGTCATTGAATCTCCATAACCACAATAGTAGGAGAGGAGTTACCCACCAGAAACCACTGACATGCTTAGTTCTTGCACAACAACCTTGAGATCACACTGTTTCTTTGTGTGTGCACATTCAAACACATTAATTCCTACAGTTATTTGGAGAATAGGGCTCTCTTTGCACACTCTCTAGCTTTGTGGATTTATTTATAGTGATTATAATGTTCAGTCGTGTTTGAGAGTTGGAGACTTCTTTGGATTGACAAGCCTTACACGTAATTGCATTGCAAATTTAAGCCATTGAGCGCCATAGTTAGGATAATAATAATCTGTTTTATTTTCTGCTTTGTCATGCAGTTATCATGAGAAACAGCCTTGGCGAACCACTGAACTCAAATCGTTAATCTTTTGTGACCCACAGCTTCACATTGCAGCACTATTTTTTTTTTTGACCTTGCTCATATTGTAGACCAACCTCAAGCTCCTACAAGTGCAATTAACTTGCTGGAAATATAATGATACTTTATTAAACAGTTAATGACACTGTTTGCAGACGCAAATAATATATATATGTACTGTATACACACAACCTCTGTGAGAAATGTATTGTTATACCATTTTTAACAGTGCATTATTTTAGCAGTGTTTAAATGGACTGTAAACGTGCATTGCTGGGAAAATGTTTTTATTAGACAGTCATATAAAAATCCTGTAAAATAAGAATGTTTTCCCTTATGAGACTTCTATTTTTAATGTTTATCAATGTGCAAATTTGAAAGTGGTCCAACAAAAGAAAAAAAAAACATTCTTAGATAAATGTACAAAATTTCAAGAGTTCTGGAAGATTGTAATTAAATATACGACTAACTTATTAGTCCAAATAGGTAGAGCAGCAGTTAATCATTTTTTGATAGTCAACTAATACTTCACTTTGTTTATGAGTCAACGTACTGTATATTTAAATCTGTCTCTGCTTCCTGTGGGTGCACTTCCTGTTCTGGGATCCATCACATTTTTAATTCACCTGCATTACTCTGCCTACCTGTGAACGTGACCCTGATCTTTTGAGGAAAAGCAAAATAATATTCCACAGCTAAATCCAAATCCTGACCTGTGAAAATGATTCATTTGAAACGTATCACATGATTTTAATATAATTTTACTTAAAGCGACTGTTTCAAAAGGCAGCACGGCGTCTCAGTTGGTAGAGCTGTTGTCTCTCAATGAGAAGGTTGCCGGATAGAATCCCGGCCGAATATCTTTCTGGATGGAGTTTGCATGTTCTCTTGGTGCATGTGTGGGTTTTCTCCAGACACTCCGGTTTCCTCCCACAGAGCTGATTGGTAACTCTAAATTGTCCCTAGGTGTGAGTGAGAGAGTGAATGATTGTCCGTTTATCTCCATGTGTCTCTGTGATGGACTGGAGACATGTCCAGTGCGTCCCCCACCTCTCGCACAGTGACTGCTGGATATGGACACCAGTGACCCTCGTGACCTGTAAAGGAAGAAGCGGGTAAAGATGATGGATGGATGGATGGATGGATGGATGGATGGATGTACTATTTAAAAAAGTATGCATTAAACAATTCAAACTAAAATGTATGTCATCTTTGTTATTTTAAAAGAAAAAGTGTCAATTCTTCTTTGCCAGAAGACTGTACAGTTTTGGCAAACTATAGAGACAATACTGCCCCCAGATGTTCTGGTGGTACATTGTGAACAGAAAAAAAAAAGTTAATTTATTATTGGAGCCATCTTTAAGTTGCTCTGTATATTCAAATCAATTCAGTTTATTTTTATAGCACCAAATCACAACAAAGTTGTTTCAGGACACTTTACAGGAACATTCACATAGAAAAATGCTGGTGAAGATTCTCAGTCGTCCAGGACATGATAAAATCAGAAAAAGCGCTCAATACAATGCCTGTATAAAACTTCTGTTTCACAGCTGCTCTTTTGAATTGAAAAAGCCCTTCGGATAAAGGGTGAAACGTTTTCTGCAACAAATAAAGTCCAGTTGTTTTTGTATTGAGCGCTTTTTCTGATTCACATAGAAAAGCCAATTAGTAAAGTTCTCTATCATCCAGCAGACAAGTTGAATCTCCACTTCATTACAGTCTCCCATCCTGAGCAAGCACAGTGGCAACAGTGGAAAGGAAAAACTCCCTTTTAACAGGAAGAAACCTCCAGCAGAACCAGGCTCAGGACAAGCGTCCATCTGCTTTGACCAGCTGGTTTGAGAGGACAGGAAGTAGAGACAAACGAACACAGAATGGTAGGTCCAGATACAGGTGCAGGTGTATCTGAAAGACAAAAAACACATGTTAAGGGTAGAAAAAATATTACACATACAAAACCGGTTAAGCAGAGTACAACGTAAGTAAAGACAGTAGCAGAGTGAAGAAATGCAGCCAATTTGTCCTCCAGCAGTCTAAACCTATAGCAGTATAACTAAGGGATACCCAAGCCAACCCTAACTATAGGCTTTAGCAAAAAGTATTATATATTAAATAAAAGTTCACATAGATTTTTTTTGTGGCTGACAACTTCTGTTATGTTCACTAGTTGTTACAAAACGTGGGCTAAACATATTTTTATGTGTAAATTACGTGCAGAAAATAAAACCAAGTGGCTCACTGCTGCACAAAACCATAAAAACTGTGGTGCAGAAAAATGGCAACAGGCGCTCTGGATTGATGACTCAAACACTGAAATACTTGGCTGGAGCAGAAGGCAGCGTGTCTGCCAGAGAATGGTACAACAACGAGTGTCTGCAGGCAGCAGTAAAGCTTCTTGTACGTCTGGGACTGCGTATCTGCAAACTGTTTTGAATTTGATCAGGATTAATGTGGTCCACATCTGTAAAAAATACAAGCAGGTACTTGTTCATCCTGTACTACCATCAGGGAGCTCTGATTGCTCCACAACTTAATCTAGAGCAGGGTGACAACCTTAAACTGACAGACAGGGTCATTGGAAACCATCTTTAGTGTAAAGACCAGTGGTGCTATGGTCCCACAGAGCCTTGATCTTAACATTAACAGAAGATCTGTGGTTAGTTCTACAGGATGTTTAAAGGTTGTTTGTTTGTTTGTTAATGTCTTTTCAAAAATTAGAATAAAGTGTACTTAGAAGAATTGGTGATCTTTGAAAAGAACAAAATATTGGTTTGGTTTAGATTTGTGTTCATGTTATTCACTTTGTGTTGTATATCAATAGAATCAAACATTTAAAATGGATTTTACTTTTTTCTTTACTGGTTCTCCAAAATATTCAGTCACCTGATGAAAATATTTATGAAATTGCCAGTTTTCCTGTTGATATGGAGAATATCAAACCTCCATGCTCAGTTTGGATTTCAGTGAAAGACAGCAGGCTTGAGTGTTTTATTGAAAGTTGCATATTAAATATAGGGTTATGTTTGGGTTGCACAAGAATGTTCTGTGGTTCAGTGACGTGCGGTCAGGGGATGCAAGTGAGGCCGTGCCTCCCCTGTCATCATGGAAAAAAAAAATGTAATTATTGTATTTATCCTTTGATTTGTATTATAAACTTATTTTACTTAACACTAAACCAGTTTTAAGTTATTTTTTAATCAAAATCACCATTTTTTTCTTATTTTTCTTTAAATACTGTAACGTGTTTTTTTTTTTTTTTGCTGAGCGATCATAAACGTTTGTGAAGTTGCTGATCGAGGCGCGCCTCACGGCTCCTGTAGCAGAGCAGGAGGAGGAGGAGGGGCTATGGGCCCACTGGGTTTCTACAGCACCTGCTCCGCGCCGCTGCAGGAGGAAGCGTGACAGATTGGATATTAGCTATAATTTTGCAATGGAGGAGTACATTAGTAAACTAAAACAATTTTCTCAATTGGATTTTCAGTCCAAGCAGGAAGTATTATTAAAAGGACGACCAACACCGGAGCTAAAAGGTCTTCTTCAGACTACGGGACATAAGTCTCGCTCTTTTAAAACAGAGTGGTACACACGAAAAAGCTGGTTGTGTGGATGTCCAGCAAGAAACCGCCTTTTCTGCTACTCCTGCCTGCTTTTCTCAACTTCTGACAATGTCTGGACTCGGATGGGATATTGTGACCTGAAAAAGTTTTGATGACGCGAAACTGCAGAGCATGTCAAAATATGCCAAATTCTTTGACTTGGTGAAACTGAAGGCGGATCTCATTGGACTGTATGGTTCACAAACAGTGAGAGATGAATGTAAATCTCCTGCACAGCTTCTCAGGTTTTTGGTCCAGAAAGATCTCATTCCAACTGTTCCTGAAGCGACAAAGTTGCTTCAGCTAGTGCTCACTGTTCCAGCTACCACAGCTGGGCACGAAAGAACACAGCAACATGAAACAGATCAGCAGCAACATGATGTGATTTTTCACAGTGATTATTCTGGTTAGATATTCATGAGTCTAACAGCCTCGGGGTAGAAGCTGTTCCTCAGTCTAGTGGTTCTACACTTGATGCTCCTCAACCTCCGTCCTGAGGGGAGTGGGGCAAAGAGTGTGTGTGCTGGGTGAGTGGGGTATTTCATGATGCAGGTGGCCCTCTTCCTGCATCTGGAGGTGTAGATGTCTGTGATAGTGGGGAGACTGACTCCAACATCTTCTGTGCAGCCTCCATGCCACATGTTGATGCTGGAGCACAGGATGCTCTCCACTGCACACCTGTAGAAGGAGGTGAGGACTGAGCTTCTCAGACCAGCTCGTCTCAGCCGTCTGAGGAAGTAGAGTCTCCGATGACCTTTGTTGATCAGGCTGGTGGTGTTGTTGCTCCAGCTGATGTAGTCATTCATTGTGTACTGTGCACCCAAGTAGTTGTAGATGGAGATGACTTCCACCGCAGATCCTCTTATGTTCAGTGGGGTGTGGGTTTGTGTTGTTGTTTGTTGTTAGCTGGACTCACCATTGTTTGTTTGTATGTGTAAAGATTGCTGATATGAAATTTTAAACACAACCCGTTAACTGCTTCCAATCAAATGGCGAATACACTACTCTGTAGGGTTCATGTATATAAGATCTGACTGTGATGAAGTCAGTGTGCCTCACCAGCCATGAACCTCACCGCACATTACTGCTGTGGTTGGTGTCGTGAAATTAAAATCAAATATTCTCTGAGCTTAAAATGTGGCTTTATTTTTAATGTACTCCTATTACCATTGCTTTCTGGGACACTGCTTTTGTTGAATTGTTTAGTGTATTTCCATTAATGACATGAAGTCTGTTTGGAGAGAAAAACCTTTTCTTAGTAGTCATTAAAATGATTAAAGCTTCATGCATTCATTTATGAATGCACTTAAGCCAAACAGAGCCATCTCCTATTAACAAAATGGACACATTAAATCAGCTGGCTCTTGTTTTAGCTTGTTTCTTTTAGCACAGCCTTTTTTTTTCCCACATGGCTTTTATGGTGTGTGCAGTATATTGTAATGCAAAAGTTGTATTTTGAAGTTGTGCACTCAGTAAGACTGCACATGTTGAACAACTGTCTTAACAATAGCATCATGTATTGTATATAGTGTCTTAGTTACAAATAAAATTAGAGAAATTGCATTTCCTGTGAAAATGCAGTGTGAATGCTTGCTGCTGAAGAACTGGCTGAAAAATGCTTAAATTAGCTAAAAACTTGCTGAAATGTAGCTGAAATTGTAGAACAAGCCAAAGTTAGCAGAAGAAACTAGAAATAACCCATATTTACTGAATTAGATTTACTGGTAAATAAATAGAAATTACCTCAAAAATTAAGAAAGTAGCTAAAAAAAGCTGAAAGTAGCAAAACACTAGCTGAAAGGTACTTTGTGGCTGAAAAGGCAAGCGTAAACTATGTAAAGTGTAAAGTGGAAGGAGCTGAAATGAGTTATAAAAGTTGAATTAGTTGAAAAACTAAATTTAGCATAAAACAGTTAAAAAGATAGCTGAAATAGCAGAAAAAGCTGAAACTGGCATAAAAAAGCTGAAAAGAGCTGAAATTAGCATAAAGACGGTCACTGGACTGAAAGTAGCAGAAATTACCACAAAATACTTGAATTTATCTGAAAAGAGCTGAAATTAGATGAAAAATACTAAAATGATTTTAAAAATAGCTGAAAAGTCAGAGTCAGAGAATCAGAGTCAGAGAGTCTTTATTGTCATTTGCACCGCATGTGGTACATGAGATGAAAACGAGATTATGTACACGAGGTCCCAGTTACATCCAACAACAAATGAAAGAGAAAAACAGTAATAACATCGAGAACTAACTAAGAAAAACATCAACTAGTAATACACTAAGCCTAATATAGTGGGAATAAACAGCAGCACGAACATGAGTTTGTATGAGCAGATGGTCACAGATGGTCACAGATGAACACAGCAACAAGAAAACATATCAGCATCACCATGATGTGATATTTTGCAGTGTTTATTTTAATTTTATTTTTATTTATTCATGAGTCTAACAGCCTCAGGGTAGAAGCTGTTCCTCAGTCTAGTGGTTCTACACTTGATGCTCCTCAACCTCCGTCCTGAGGGGAGTGGGGCAAAGAGTGAGTGTGCTGGATGAGTGAGGTCTTTCATGATACAGGTGGCTCTTTTCCTGCATCTAGAGGTGTAAATGTCTGTGATGGTGGGGAGACTGACTCCAACAGACTTCTGTGCAGCCTTCACCACTCTCTGCAGAGCTTTTCTTTCTTCAACTGTGCAGCCTCCATGCCACACGTTGATGCTGGAGCACAGGATGCTCTCCACTGCACACCTGTAGAACGAGGTGAGAACTGGGCTGCTCAGACCGGCTCGTCTCAGCCGTCTGAGGAAGTAGAGTCTCTGATGACCTTTCTTGATCAGGCTGGTGGTGTTGTTGCTCCAGCTGAGGTTATCATTCAAGTGTACACCCAGGTATTTGTAGCTGGAGACCACTTCCACTGCAGACCCACCTATTATCAGTGGGGCATGGGTGTGTTTGTTCCTTCTGAAGTCCACAATCATCTCCTTTGTCTTCTTCACATTCATGTGAAGATTGTTCTCTTAAAAAGGTAGAACAAGCTTAAATTATCAGAAGAAAGCAGAAAGAACACATTTGTCCAATTAGACTAAATGAGCACTAAAGTGGATATTATCTGGAAAAAGCTGAAATGAGTAAAACTGTTGAAAAGTAGCTAAAATTTTCAGAAATAAGCTTCAATTACCGGAAGGAAGTAAAGAGAGCACATTTTTGCTGAACTAGGCTGAAAACTGTTGAAAAGAGTGTAAAAATGTGGAATTAGCCACAGAAAAAAAGCTAAAAATTAGCATTAAAACAGCTAAATAGTAGTTGAAATAGCAGAAAAAGTTTAAACTTGCAGAAATCCGCTTATAGAAGCATAAGAAGCTGAAATTATAAATAAATTGGAAGCACAGAAATGTTGTAGTTAGCAGAAGGATTAAAAGTATTGCAAAACAGCTGAAAGTAGCTGAAAAAAATGTTTTTAATTTGCAGCAGGAAGCCGAAAGAAACTAAAGCATAACAAAATGTGAAAGGAGCAGTAAAAGGTTGACACATCTAAAGATTTGAAGGATGTAAAATGAACTCAATTCAGTTTCTATGAGAAAAAATGTCAGAAAAGTCTAAATATTTCAAAAAGCTAAAGTTGCACCAATACCAAAAGTCATAGCACCCTTCTCCTGAACAAGCTGAACGTTTTGATAAATGGGTAACACTTTATAATAACTACACACTATTAAGCCTTATTTAAGCATTAACAAACATTTAATTAACAATGAAAACATCATTAATTAAGGATGATTCACACTTAATACACTATTAATTAACACACTTGTTAACGCTTTATACATAAAGAATAATGAGTTCCAAAACCTACGTACTCAATGTTTATTCATGCTTAATAACTCATGAATTAACTATGCTATCTATATTTGTAAATGCACAAATTAATGTGCTTTCACCACATGTATTAAATGCGTACTAATTGTTAAATAATGTTTGAATTCACTATCTATTAATCCTGCAATGCATCATTAATTAAGGCAGTTGCTAGTAGTTACTTAAGTGTATTTGTGAACCATTCTAAAGTGAAGACTATTCATGCTTTATTAAGGCTTTGTTAATGTTTCATAAATCCTAAATAGCCACAAGTTATTTTTCCCTTGTGGAAATCAGACAAAAATGAATTCACTATCTATTAATCCTGCAATGCATCATTAACTAAGGCAGTTGCTAGTAGTTACTTAAGTGTATTTGTGAACCATTCTAAAGTGAAGACTATTCATGCTTTATTAAGGTTTTGTTAATGTTTCATAAATCCTAAATAGCCACAAGTTATTTTTCCCTTGTGGAAATCAGACAAAAATGAATTCACTATCTATTAATCCTGCAATGCATCATTAATTAAGGCAGTTGCTAGTAGTTACTTAAGTGTATTTGTGAACCATTCTAAAGTGAAGACTATGCCCAGCTGTTTATCCGCGTTTTAACATGTTACATCGGTGTCCATCAAACATCTGAGGCTGCCAGGCACACATGGATGCGAGCTCCCGGCCCCAGCAGGCGTCTCGGACCGCCACCACTCGGGTCCGTTAGCATTAGCATGTTAGCTCGTGGTCCCTCCACTAAATCTTGCTGTCTGCTGCTTCACGCGTTCCACAGCGTCTTTGTCCTTGGTCTATCTGTCCCTACGCAAAACCGCCGTTCAGCTGCAGCGCATGTGTCCGCGCGGAGCAACCTCTGAACCAACAAGGTTTGGCTGTCGAAGCCGGAGCTAACCGAAGCTAAGAAACATAGCGACCGGAAACTGTCGGAAACTACCGGAAACTGCGTAATTCGGCTTAAAAATAACAATAAAAAATAATTAGTGAATTCAAACATTATTTAACAATTAGTACGCATTTAATACATGTGGTGAAAGCACATTAATTTGTGCATTTACAAATATAGATAGCATAGTTAATTCATGAGTTATTAAGCATGAATAAACATTGAGTACGTAGGTTTTGGAACTCATTATTCTTTATGTATAAAGCGTTAACAAGTGTGTTAATTAATAGTGTATTAAGTGTGAATCATCCTTAATTAATGATGTTTTCATTGTTAATTAAATGTTTGTTAATGCTTAAATAAGGCTTAATAGTGTGTAGTTATTATAAAGTGTTACCGATAAAGGATTTGTTTAAATGGCACAAAAATTGTGGAACGAGAAAGATGCTGAAAAATGTACAGAAGAAAAATGGATCACAATAGTGTGAATGCTTCATAAACATTCACACAATAAATCAGCTCAGATGGCAACGAGTTACAATCCTGACTAAAGATGTCAAAATCTGAACATGGAGTTTGTGATACAGTATAAAATTAATTAAGCATTAGGCGTTAACATGCCTGAGGATGTGTGCAATCTTGTTCAAATGATCACTACACCTATTATTCATCTCATGTCCCTTCAGTTGAAGACCAAGGTCAAGATCTGTGCGTAGTGGGAGAAGTTCCTGCAAACTGGTATTTAAAGGACTTTCAAATCACTACAAACTTGACTTGAGTTAAAAGCAAAGCTCTTCTACTGATTATGATGTTACAAAGGTCAGTGAGACGAGTCTCCATCTGTGATTGACAATGTTTGCTGTATCCGTGTGTGTGTGTGTATCTTATTTGATGTGGCACAGCTCTCCCCCAGCCGACAGCTTAATATTAAAAAGCATTCATCCTGCAGCACCGTGGTCTTTATGGCTTCTGGTAGGATTTAATTGACTATATGCCACGGACTTCCGGTCCAGCACCTCCACAGTCAGTAGCCAGACAGCGCACTTCCGGTTTGCGGGCAAAACACGAACATAAATGACTAAATACAATTAATAGAACATCCGCATACACACCAATAATGACTCTATACACATATAAATCCATATAAAATTATGTCGATGTTCCCCCTACGGATAGCCGCGATAAATTTTCGCCGAAACCCCCCAGCGGAACAGCTGTTCCCACCGGTGGGCGGACACAACGGAACTCACTTGTAGTGCCGGTAGCGCGCGGCCGCGTCCCGTTTTGGGTCGTTGTCATGGTCTGCTACTAGGAGCTAACGCTAACAACAACGGCAGTGGATGGGAACCGGAAGTGACGGATGTGGCCCGCATTTTACCGGAAGTACGTCACGACCCCCCGTGGCATATAGTCTATTGTGTGTGTTTAAACCTGCTTCGTCATGTTTGTGGCTTAGCGCGGATCACAACGAACAACAAATCTGAATAGCTGTCATCCAGAACTGCAGGTATGTGGGTGGTTATGAATGTGGCTCGTATACACTTGAGTTTGATATTAGTGGCCATGCACGTGCACACTTCGTTGTGTTTCCTGCGTGACAGCTCTGTTTTATGTAAGGGGTTTGTGGATGTGTTTATTGTGGTGGCGTGCACTCGTTTGTTGTGAATGCACACACAATGCGAGTCAGGCAGCTGATATCAGAACATCTGTGGAGGCTGAGGTTTCCATTCAATTTGAAATGCAAATTAATTTTGGAGCGCCACAGACACTGGAGGCTTATAACGTCAGTATCATTCGGCTCGTGGTTTCTAGATCCGGGCTACGAAATGATTTGAAATTAATTAAATGTCAGTAGAATCCTGGTCTTCATCTATATTTGTTTAAATCAAACTTTAATGTATTATTGATCATTTGGTTCAACAAGCATGCATCAGGGTATTTGGCTCAACAGTTTTGTACAGAAAGCTTTTCTGTGGAATATTGGGATGTGTGTCACATGTTTCCATTCAAATTATATAACTTTATGTGATGGGAAAAAAAGTGTCACAAATGTGTTTGTTTATTTGTTTAAAACGTTTATTCATTTAATTTCAATTAAAAAAACTAATACAATTTCAGATACAAAGAAATAAAATACATATAAAATGAAAGGCAGCAGAAGAAGAATGAAATCTTATCATTTCTGCCCCTTCTTAACAAAATCAATTTCAACAATCAATTAAAGCAATAATCATAAATAATATAACAAAAACATATACATTGTCACAATTATATATTATTGTTCAATAAATATTAACTAACTTATATATATCTTGTCAACAAAATATTGATCTTTTTCTTAAATAAAAATAATGATTTCTCTTTTTTTATATCATATTCCAAACTATTCCATAAACATATTCCCTGCATTGAAGTAGACCTACCCCTCAAGCTTGTTCTATACTTCGGTTTTACAAAAATATCCATTCCCTTTAAATTATAACAACTATTCTTTTTTATAAAATGTGCTTGAATGTGTGGTGGTAGATATGATTCTGAGCCTTGTACATAAGTAATAGAATACAGTATTGTAATCCACCAAATCATAAAACTTAAGTAATTTCAGTTGATAAAACAAAATACTTGAAGGATGATAATAATGTTTTCTTGAGATAATTCTTATAGCTCTTTTTTGTAAAATAAATATAGACTGGGTTACAGTTTTACAAGCAGTGCCCCAAACACCAACACTGTCAATTAAATGCGGCACAATAATCATATTGAACAGCAAACACGACGCTTTATCATTCAGTAAGTCCCTTACTTTATACAGTACTGCCATGGACTTAGATATTTTAGTTCTTACAAAGTTAATATGTTGCTTCCATGACAGTTTATCATCAATAATTACTCCCAGGAACCTTACTTCATTCACTCTGCGTATTTCAACACCATCAATTTTGAAAGGAAAATCCACAGTTAACTTTTTTTTTTTTACTAAATATCATATGATAATACAACTTACAAGTATTAATTTTGTCTAATCAACAGCATGCCAAAACTGATGGTTGGAATAAAATAACGAAGCGATATGCCGATGTTCCCCGTCACTGAGCGGTTTGCAGTGCATGTTTGTAGTTTTCAAGATCAGTGTTTCTCTGGACTGGAATTGAATGGAAGTCAACTTTAATGTTGGTGCAAGATATTCAAGTGGGAAGGAATTGTATGAATTGGTCACCAGGTGCAAGAAATCTTTGGTCACCCCTATCGTTTGAGGAAACTATACTTTTAAGAAAAGTAAACCCTAAAAAGCATAGTTTCCATTTTTGTGGCCATTTTGGATTTTGACATGGCAACCCAGTTTTTGATAGTGACCTTTTTTACGTCAAATGCAGCCACACGTCAAAATGGAAGTTAGTACCTCACCTAATTTTAAAATGATCATGCTCACAGCGTGCATGGATGGTCAGATGAAGGGAGGATATTTCCTAATCCCCCTCTTCGCTCTGTGACGGGGCACTAAAAGAAGCTGGAGCTCACTGATCATTTCTTAACTTTATGTGCAAACTAACATGTTGGGACAACAGGTGTCTTCATTAAAGTCCTGGACTCTGATGAAGACACGTTGCTCTATCATGGACCATATGTATATTATCATGTACAGTGTATGGTTCTGTTACTTTCAGAGTGTCTGTTTTCTACAGCAAAGTATGGCCGCATGCCTGCTGCTTTAAAAACTCCCCATGGTGTTTGTTATGGCTTTGGCTCAGTCTGAATTGTTAGCGATGTGTTTGAATTATTGGATTACAGTGTAGTTTTTCTTTTTGCTGTTTACTTGTAAATCCCATTTCAAGTAATTAAGTTAGATTTGTTGTCAGCTACATAACCTGTCACTGTTAAACAATATGATGTAACGTTTGAACCACCGTTTGTTTTGTTTTTTAATCCACTTTCACTGTAGTTGACTAAGAAACCAGAATGTTTCCAATCAGCTGGTTTTATTAGTGGGAGGACCTCGATCTCTGGTCTGCCTTTGTTCACAGTGTTTGTCTGTTGCTGTCTCGCTTTGTGTGCCAACTTGAACTCTTTGTTCTAGATTGGCGCTGCTCAAGGTGGCTGCATGTTGGAGTAGCTCTGTTACAATCATTCTGGGATATTGCTTTTGAAAACTTTAATTCCTATTTTTTCTGGATGTAAATCACTTTTTTTATTTATTTCCTCTGGTATTGGATGCTGTGCAGCTGGAAGTATTTTTAATGAAACCTTTTACTTTTGGACATTTGCTGGCAGATGCATTTATAATATCATTCTACCAATATACTCACTGTCCCCCTCCTCTAGACATGTCCAAACCACTGTTCCTCCTCTGGACATGTCCAAACCACTGTCCCTCCTCTGGACATGTCCAAACCACTGTCCCTCCTCTGGACATGTCCAAACCACTGTCCCTCCTCTGGACATGTCCAAACCACTGTCCCTCCTCTGGACATGTCCAAACCACTGTCCCTCCTCTGGACATGTCCAAACCACTGTCCCTCCTCTGGACATGTCCAAACCACTGTCCCTCCTCTGGACATGTCCAAACCACTGTCCCTCCTCTGGACATGTCCAAACCACTGTCCCTCCTCTGGACATGTCCAAACCACTGTCCTCCTCTGGACATGTCCAAACCACTGTCCCTCCTCTGGACATGTCCAAACCACTGTCCCTCCTCTGGACATGTCCAAACCACTGTCCTCCTCTGGACATGTCCAAACCACTGTCCTCCTCTGGACATGTCCAAACCACTGTCCCTCCTCTGGACATGTCCAAACCACTGTCCTCCTCTGGACATGTCCAAACCACTGTCCCTCCTCTGGACATGTCCAAACCACTGTCCCTCCTCTGGACATGTCCAAACCACTGTCCCTCCTCTGGACATGTCCAAACCACTGTCCCTCTCTGGACATGTCCAAACCACTGTCCCTCCTCTGGACATGTCCAAACCACTGTCCCTCCTCTGGACATGTCCAAACCACTGTCCCTCCTCTGGACATGTCCAAACCACTGTCCCTCCTCTGGACATGTCCAAACCACTGTCCCTCCTCTGGACATGTCCAAACCACTGTCCCTCCTCTGGACATGTCCAAACCACTGTCCCTCCTCTGGACATGTCCAAACCACTGTCCCTCCTCTGGACATGTCCAAACCACTGTCCCTCCTCTGGACATGTCCAAACCACTGTCCCTCCTCTGGACATGTCCAAACCACTGTCCCTCCTCTGGACATGTCCAAACCACTGTCCCTCCTCTGGACATGTCCAAACCACTGTCCCTCCTCTGGACATGTCCAAACCACTGTCCCTCCTCTGGACATGTCCAAACCACTGTCCCTCCTCTGGACATGTCCAAACCACTGTCCCTCCTCTGGACATGTCCAAACCACTGTCCCTCCTCTGGACATGTCCAAACCACTGTCCCTCCTCTGGACATGTCCAAACCACTGTCCCTCCTCTGGACATGTCCAAACCACTGTCCCTCCTCTGGACATGTCCAAACCACTGTCCCTCCTCTGGACATGTCCAAACCACTGTCCCTCCTCTGGACATGTCCAAACCACTGTCCCTCCTCTGGACATGTCCAAACCACTGTCCCTCCTCTGGACATGTCCAAACCACTGTCCCTCCTCTGGACATGTCCAAACCACTGTCCCTCCTCTGGACATGTCCAAACCACTGTCCCTCCTCTGGACATGTCCAAACCACTGTCCCTCCTCTGGACATGTCCAAACCACTGTCCCTCCTCTGGACATGTCCAAACCACTGTCCCTCCTCTGGACATGTCCAAACCACTGTCCCTCCTCTGGACATGTCCAAACCACTGTCCCTCCTCTGGACATGTCCAAACCACTGTCCCTCCTCTGGACATGTCCAAACCACTGTCCCTCCTCTGGACATGTCCAAACCACTGTCCCTCCTCTGGACATGTCCAAACCACTGTCCCTCCTCTGGACATGTCCAAACCATCTCAGTGTGTCCTCCCTAACTTTATCTCCCAGTTGTTCAACATGTGCTGTACCTCTGATGATCTCATTCCTGATCTTATCCATCCTTGTCTCTCCTAAGGAGAACCTCAGCATCTTCATTTCTGCCACTTCCAGTTCTGTCTCCTGTCTTTGTGTCCATGTCTCTGTCTCCAGACCATACAACATAGCTGGTCTCAAAACTGCCTTGTAAATGTTTCCTTTGACCTTTTAATCACTCCTGAAACTGTTCTCCGTCCCCTCCATCCTGCCCCTCAACTAAAGCCTCAAATCCCAAATGAGTGGAAAAGAAGGCGTCATGGATGCTTTCCCGCCTACCTGGCGGCAGTGCTCGAGTACCTGACCTCCGACATCCTGTAACTGGCGGGAAACACGGCTCGTGACAAGAAGACCATGATCATCCCCTGACTCCTGCAGCTGGCTGTCCACAATGACGAGGAGCTCAACAAGCTGCTGGGAGGAGTGACTATCACTCAGGGACAAGTTCTGCTATCATTCAGGTTTTCCTGCTGCCCAAGAAAACAAAACCTGCCAGGTTCAGGTAGACCCATCAGCATCTACAGCCAGTTTATTCAGATCTGCTCTAAGACGGACCACTAAAAGAGATCCTTGCTGCCCACAACCATCAACATCTATAACAACTTTAATGAAACCAGGATCATGTTACAACATTTAATTTCCCTTTGGGATTATTAAAGTATTATTGAATTGAATTGAATTTTAACAAGTTGTGTGACAAACTGTAGCGTTCTGCTCTTTAGCTCCGCTCCACACATATTTATTTAATTTATTTAATTTATTCATTTCAAATTTAAAACACAAAATAAATGATTTACACACCATATGGAGAAAGAAAAAAACAGATTTAAAATGAAAGGAAGCAGAAGAATAAAATTCTTATAATATCTGCCCCTTCTTAAAACAAAATCAATTCAAACAATCAATTCAAACAATGATTATCCATGAACAAAATTAATAATTCATAACAATTTTCCAATTTATAATACATTTAGTATTTCATATTTATAGATATATTTTCCAAGAATTTATTCTTAATCATTTTCTTGAATATAGACATTGACTTAGCTTTTTTGACATCATTTTCCAAACTATTCCATAAACCTATTCCATGTATTAAAGTAAACCGACCCTTTAAACTAGTTCTGTACTGTGGTTTAACAAAAATGTCTGTTCCTTTAAGATTATAACAACTTTTCCTTTTTACAAAATTATTTTGAATATTTGAAGGTACGTAGTGTGTAATTTTGTGCTTTATACATTAATAAAAAAATAATGTTATTTTTCACCAGATCATAAAACTTCAGTAGTTTCAATTTACAAAATAATATGCTTGATGGATGACAGTAATGCACTCTTGTTATAATTATTATAGCTCTTTTTTGTAAGATAAAAATAGGCTTTGTTATAGTTTTGCATGCTGTTCCCCCAGACATCAACACAATAAATTAAACGTGGTACTATAATTGTATTATACAGCAAATATAAATCTTTATCATACAATAAATATTTTACTTTAGTACTGCTGTAGATTTGGATATTTTAGTTTTAACATAATTTATGTGCTGTTTCCATAAATGTTCTACACATGTACAGATTTAAAACAATGCTTCATTTGTTCAGTACACACAAACCCCGAATGTACCGTTACACCCCTTGAATCCAACTAATCTAAATGCTAACAAAGACAACCATAGACCACACCCCCTACCAAGAGTTGCTGCAAACGCACACCTGGGGCTCACTTGGGCTCAATGACACATAAGATTTCCAAATCCAACACAGACAGGTGTTGAGTTAAATTTAAATAAAAATAAAAATAAAAACACGAGCACAGATGTATTTTATGAGCAAAGTCTCTCAGAGAGCCAAAGCAATTGAAAATTCTAAATTAAAAGTAAACTTTGGGCACGATTAGCAAACTCGCCCTTGCTGTTAATGAGAGCATGCTGTTTGTGAAATGTTCGCCTTCAAAAACACATTAGAATGCTAATGAGACGGTGTGTTAATAGGGACTTTATTACATGTTCCATATTTTTAGTTGCACTCTGAACAGCAGGAATCGCTGAACCCACGGATATGCATTTATTTATTTTTTTACAATTTAGACGTGGAATCTGTTCTGTAAAGCATAATTAGTATAATTAATACTCGGTGGAAAGGATAAGGTTACGTTTGCTATAACTAGAGCTGATAATGTCTTCTGCCTTTCCAAGGCACTTTGGTTGAATGAGTTTTTTATTTATTTATATTTTCTCTATTTCTCATTTTTTTAAATCTCCAAAATCATCCAGTGCCTTTATTAAAACTATAGAGCATCTATTTGAATTCCAAGTAAAACGTTTGAAATAGCAAGCTGCACATTTTGACGTGCATTCATAAATCTAAATGTAGTAGAGACTGATTTTAGCTACTCTTTATTAGACTTAAAGAACTGAGTGTGGCCTGATGTTTCAGTATTCAGAAAGCATAGTAAATCTTGAAAAGTACCATTTTAAACCAGCAGTGTACTTTATCTTGTCCTGGAACACAGAGATACGTCGGACCAAGTTGGTTCAGTCATGGAGGTCTTATCCAGCGTCCCTGCCAGAGGCAGACGTCTCTACTGCAGCATCTCTCATTTCCCTTGTTTCCCACGATGCAAACATGACCCCCGACCTTCTGCTCTTCTTTTCATACCTCTTCCTCACTGCTCATGTTTTTCTACTTGTACTCACGCCCGATGGTTTGGTCTCTTTGCAGAGACTCATCTCAGGGTGTAAATATATTCTCCCTTTCTCGTTCTACACCTTCTGTCCACACATGGACACTTTGCTCTCCTCCTCGTGTACAATTTCCTCTAGAATATTGCCCCGTCTCTTTGCCCTTGTAGCCCCGCCCATCCTGCCTCTTCTTCTCCATCTTCCCTCTCATTTCCTCCCTTTTCCCATCCCTCATGGTCCTAAAGGAAGGGAATGGAAAGTGTGTGTGTTCTGTAGCAGCAGAGTGTGGCAGCAGGAGGGAAAACTGCTGCTTTATGGTTTTATTTATGGATCTGTAGATTTCTGACACTGTGCACATCACACGCAGGGGCTGCGAGGGGGAAATGAAGAGCACCCTGATGCGAGCTGCTGCTAGCACCCCCAGCAGAACATGAGCCACAAACACAAACAGCTAGTGCAAGGATGTAGACGGACACTATCACACACATACAGCCCTGATTTTAAAAAATGTCAATAAAAACAAAAGTAAAGCACATGTTTCATTACAGTGACAGTCCAGAGAGTTCCCGTGCTGTGTTTGCAAGCTCGTCTCTCAGAGGATCGTCAGCGGCGTCCCAGCCGAGATGAGTTTTTCTTATCAAAAGGTCGACTTAAGCCAGAACAAGTTTGTCACCTCTCCCTTTTAAAACCCGGCAACATTTAATGGAAGCAGCTATCATGGCGCAGCAGATGCTGATAACTCCGCTGCTCATCTCGGCTCGGGTCCGGGCCAAAAAAGAATCTCTTTAAATATGAGAATGTCAGGTGGATGGTGTGAATGAGACGGCTGCTTTGAAATCACTCTGATAGTCTGAGATAAACTTTTATTTGTTAAAATACTTTTTAGATTATTATTTTTTGTTTATGTTGCTTGTACAGTATATTTTAAACTTCTCTTTCAATGAGATTCATCTGTTCATAGTTTGTTCTGTCTTTGGATTGCAGTAGATTAAATTCACCTCTTTTTATTTTGACAGCTTCATATTGAACAAACACAAATTATAGAAATGATTTTCTCCTTTCCATTGTGGAGCATAATGAATGTTGATCGCAGCGTTCAGAAGGACAGCAGGGATCCGCCACCACACAGAATGAGTTTTGTCTCGACATGACAAGTCCTATAAAAGAGGAGACGCACGTCTTGGTTAACATGTTCAGATATAACGGGAGAGAAAATGCTTTGTTTCTGTTTCTGGTTAACGTCGGTTTTTTAATGCATTGCTATTGTTTTTACATATTTGGCTCTTGGGTTTCTTTGTTTACGGTTGCACAGTAAAACACATAAGATTTAAAAAATAATTGTATCTGACTCAAAATGAGAACGCTGAGTCTCAAGAGAGGAATAAGAACTCAAAGATCACAATTATGTTCACTATTATAAGTCGCCTTATTTGATACACTGCAGAGTACAAGAAGAAGCTAAATTGACTTTAATCAATGCAACTGGCTTGCATCGACCAGATCTTTTTTTAATTCTCGACACAGACAATGGTGAGGCTCAGTTTCCCACATTTACTGACTGATTATTTTATTCTGTTTCTCACATTCATCACAAGAACCAGAACTCAATGCTGAGAGGTGAACGCTTCACTTCCTGTTTACTCCTGCTCTACAAACTGCATCATGACCAGCTAAAACACTGACTCACATTTAACCTATTGGTTTATTAATTCCCAGTTTGGCTGATGCTCCTCCTGCCTTGTTTGTCCATCAGTAAAATAATGAAATGCTTTTTGCTGACCTGTAGTTTTCCTCTAAAACAAACATGGTTTTCAAAGCATGTTCAAAAGGGTTATAACTCGGGTTTCAACAATTGTCAAGTCTTCAAAAATAAAATGAGCAAATTTTATTTTATGTATTTATTTATTTATAACCAATTTTATGCTTTAGAATCCTTGTGGTTAGGAAATAACATTAATGTTTGGAGCCCAGCAAGTGCCAATAAAAAAAAAAAATACTGTATTTTTCGCTGTATAAGTCATAGCTTTTTGCATGAATTAGCATGCTTGTGACTTATACAGCGAAGTGACGTATTAATGTTTTTTCCCATGTTTATAACCCAATTTTTGGCTGAGATCTGACGATTTCATTCGTTTTGATTTGGAAAATATTGAACACTACCATTTTAACACTACCACTTTGCAAATGTCAATGCTAGAAACCTTTAGTTTATTTTAGTTATACTTTTTATACTCTTTTTTTTTATACTAGTATGCAAAAACTCAGGACAATATTATGTTCATTAAATGTTTAATGTTTTAGTTTTAGAGTTGGTGTAAATTTTCATACTCTTATACCACTATGCAAAAAACTCAGGACAGTGTTAGGTTTACTATTTTATGCTTATGTCTATTATTATATGTTTCAGTGTTTCAATGTTTAGATGTTTACTGTTGCACCGAGGGACTGAGAGAAACGCAATTTCGGTCCTGTGTATGTCCTGCACTGTACATATTGCAGATCTGACAATAAAGTTGACTTTGACTTTGACTTTGACTTTGATA
>JBBPBX010000863.1:50490-74641 GCA_038048925.1 Garcialebias charrua
GTTTTTCAAAGTACAGTACAATACTTTACTGTAAGATTGTACACAACACAAAAACTGGTCACCTTTTTTAGTTTTCTCTCAATAAGCCTACACTGTATACCCAGTCTAAAGGACTACATTACCCAGAAGGCAAGTTGATTTCTGCCAGAGGGAAAGTTTTGAAAAAGTTTGGTCCTTTCATTATTCATAGTGACTCTGGCGCTCAGTGGACGCAGAGAGCAAATCAGAGCTGGACCAGAACCAGACCAAGGCTGGGTAGGTCTGTCTGCCGAACCAGAACTTAGCCGGCCCAAAACCGAGCTGTGTGTTCTGCAGAGCTGGTAAAAGGCATTACTACTCATAAGTTGAGTGAATAAACATTATCGAGTTTTTGTGATTAATAAACTCTTGCTAATTAAACTTTTGCTTTAGTTTGGTTGATTTGAATTTATTAGTTGATTGAACTGTTTTGGTATGTGGTTTCAGCTCTGAAATCCATGTTAGTTCTACTTTGTGGATTTTTATTTATTGCACGGGGTCTGGAACCTAGCCCCAGTGATAAACAAGAACTACTGTATATCCATAGGCGTCAGAAGCATCTGTAATGTGGGGGGGACATGTCCCCTTCACATACAGTACAATGGTTGCAACAACCATGTGTATATCAGACTATAGCTGCAGTGATTTATAAAAATATACAATGGCGGATCTCTAATTTGACCTCTGTCTACATTGTGCCCACCCCTGCCTGATTTGTTTCCATCTTGGCAGCATGCGTCACGTTTAGGATTTAACCAACTGGAGTACACTTTAGAAATAGAGATAAGCAGATTTAGGCCAGTTATTCTATATATTTTAAGCACTGTCATATTTTAGATCTAGATGTGTTTGCTGTCAGATGAGAGCTTGCATGCAGGTGTAGAAATACAGTCCTTTCATTCTTGAAATGAGTCGGAGATGCCCACGACAATTCTGTGATTATGTAAAGATTATTGGTTGCGCAGTTTTTCAACATATTCTAAATTCAAGCGACATAACAGCGAGCTTGTTTGATTGAAGTTGAGAACTCCTGTGAACGTCAAGGGACTTCCTGGAGACTTCCGTGCAACCCCAACAATCACAGCACAGATTTACTACCTTCACTCTTGGCACTTGCTGGGCTCCATAACAGTACACAGTAAAAATAATTACCCAAAAACGGTTAGTTTGCATAGATGGTAGCCTTGGAATAGTACCCACAGCTTGTTTGTGATGTTTATCTTCTGCTACTCTGTTCTATTTTCAGAAAGCATGGTGTGCAATTTCATTTATATGCAGATGACTGTCAAGTCTACTTCCCTTTAAAACAAAATGGCTCCACGCAGTCTCTCCTGGACTGTCTTGATGACATTAGAGGGTGGATGGCACTTAATTTCCTCCATTTTAATGAAGAAAAAAAAAAAAAGACTGAGGTTATGGTCTTTAAGTCCAGTGGTCCTAACAGACCCACCACCTTTGATTTTTCCTCTTTGGCCCAATATGAAAAATCGATTGTGACAAATCTAGGAGTGAAAATTGACCCCTGCCTGAAACTGGACTGTTATATCAACAGCATGGTTAAGTCCTCGTTCTTTCAACTGAGGCGCCTGTCAAAAATCAAGCCCCTCCTTTCTAGACAGACAGTAATCCACACTTTCATTACTTCACGCCTGGATTATTGTAACTCTCTTCTGATCGGAGTTAGCCAGGCCTCGCTCTCACGGTTGCAGCTGGTACAGGAACTGCTGCATGATTTTTGACTGGTACAGGCAGACGTGAGCACATCACTCCAGTTTTAATGTCCCTTCATTGGCTTCCTGTCCAGTTTCGAATCCATTTTAAAGTTTTATTGTTTGTTTTTAAGTCTTTGAACGCTTTTTCTTATCTGTCTGAACTGCTTCACATTTACATGTCATCACGTGCTCTTAGATCCTCTGACCAGATGCTTTTACAGTCCCGAAAACCTTTTATAAAACCAGAGGAGACAGAGCATTTTCAGCTCTGGCTCCTAAATTGTGGAACGAGCTGCCACTGAAGGTCAGGCAGGCCCCATCAATATCTGTTTTTAAAACTCGTTTAAAAACACATGTTTTCATTGGCTTTTAAACCAGAATGAGTTCACATCTCTGTTTTAATGTTGTATTATTTTACTTGTGATGTTCTGATTATTTATATGATTGTTTTTTATTTTTTTGTGTTTGTTTTTTGTCTTTGTACAGCACTTCGGACGGCTGATATGTTGTATTTTAAGTGCTTTAGAAATAAATTGGTATGGTATGCTGGTGAAGATTCTCAGTCATCCAGGACATGATAAAATTAAAAAAAGGCGTTCAATACAGAAACAACTGGACTTTTTTTAACAGAAGACTGAAGATGAAGAGCGAAACGTCTTTTGTTACAAATAAAGTCCAGTTGTTTCTGTATTGAACGCATTTTTATTATTTTTATTTTATGTTATGTTCAAGTGTTTTGAAATGTTTTGGCCAGCACCTTTAACTTGTCCTCCAAGAGCCTCTTTACAGACAAAACAGAGCAGCAACAGTCCTGCTATCTTTCAGACATGGCCCCAACCATCCAGCAATAATTCCTCTCTCTACCTGCTCACTGCAGTGTGAGTGTCTGCACATCTCCCCCCCTCACCCCCCCTCTCTCCCCCTCCTGGGTAATTTGCTGTGTAAATACGGTGCTACTTACAGCTGACGGGCCCTTTCGGCTGTGGTGCTGGAAATGCAATTAGGGGCAGCAAACATCTCCTTTGTTATCACTGGAGGGTGCAACGTTCTTTGCGGTCCCTTCAGGAATAGGGAGGGGGGGGCTGTTATTGATCACTATCAGCTTTGAGGAGGGGATTACTAATGAAGCTATCTGAAAGCCTTTTGTGATCTGTAAAGTTAGCACGCGCGCACATGTGTAGATTGGTAAATGGATGTGGACACAGATTGTGTGTGTTAGTAAATGCAGGTATCACATCTGCCATCCTGTTGAGAGTGGCTCCTGTAGTTGAGCTTGGCTGCCCCTGGTGGTAGGTTTGATTATTACATGTGATGTCAGCATTTATCCCTAAGAAACATCTCAAGTTTGATATGTTGACTTTTCTGTCACTGTCTCATGGCAGCCTTAGGATTACTCTTTGACAACGCAGGTCTTTTACTTTGCAGAGAGAAACAAATATATATTAATTAAAGACCTAGCTTTCCTTGAAAGAATGCTTATTGCCTTCAGCCTTTCATGCCAGGGTTTTAAACTAAAATCATCCTTTGTTGGTAAATGAAAGTTATAACCATAGTAGTCAATACATGGAAGTCTGAACATATAAGGTAGGGATCAGTCTCAGCTACTAGTCTACCACAACTAATTTTAGCTCAGTGTCTGTCAAACTGACTTATGCCTGGTACCCACTGCCCCGGTGTCGGGTGGCTGAAGCGGCCGGTTTACATTCAAAGTCTATGAGGAGACGCGTGGAGTCACGGCGAAACGGGAAACGGCGCGATTCGAGTGATCGAAGCGGCGCGGCGGCAGCCTGCAGTTCCTTTTCCACGCACGCGCGCGTCCAAATCAACCTAGGCGTCGAACTGCCAACGCCAGAAAATTCGATCTCTGGTGGCTCGACGCGTCTAGCAAACAGTCGGGAGAGCCTCTGCTATCTGATTACACAACCACAACGGGACTTTTTTTGGACTTTTTAAACTTACCGGATCGAGCCTCCATGAATTGGAACCAAACTCCGGTAAGAAACGTGACATTTTTACAGTTGCTGCTGACAGGCTGCTGTTCTCTCCAGTGTAGATCACCCCAAACATAAAAAAAAAACGTTTTAATCTCATCAAAGACCATCGGAGGTGCAGTTAACACAACAACTGAACCCGGAAAACAAGCTAGACCCCCTCCCTCTGCCACCCCCTAGTGCGCGTCATCAGACGGTCTTCAGTGGCCAGTGGGACCGTGACAAGCGGCCAAAAGGGGGCGGCAGGCGCGTTTCGAGTTGTGCAGTGGGGACCAGGCATAAGTTACAGCCATTGTTGTGTTTGCTAATACAACATTGCTGTGATGGTCATCTTCAATGTACTGACTCCAAACGTTTATCAGTTGTAGGTGTACATTCAGTACCGTAATTTACTGACTATTGAGTGCACCTGAATATAAGCTGCACATAGTAAATATATTTTTTAAATGTGTTGTACACATATAGGCCACACTTACTTGTCTGTAAGTCAAAGGTGTCTGGCAGCATACAGCTACTAAGAGATGTGCAGCTCTTGTTGTAGATCAAGAATCAGCCACCAGATGTTTATAGACTTTATCTTACTGTTCAACACACAGGCAGAGTGAACCCCACAGGTTTTACTTTATTGAATGGCATCACACAAACTAGAACATAATGAGCACATAATCTAGACTAACAAGAACAGACTAATCGCAAAAAAAAGAAGCTAAACAACTAACCAAAATGATTAACAACTAACATAAATTTTACCCATAATCCCTCCCTGAGGACATGTGACTGACAGTCAACCAGCAGAATGATATAATACATACCTGTTACATACACAAATACTTAAAGTAAATGTATTTTGTTTGTTTGTTTGAACAATGCCATTAACATGGCTGGTTTAAAAAACAGCAGCCTACCAGGAAGAGGTTGATCACTTTTATCATATTCCTCCAGCTTGTGCAAGCTGTCCTGCTCTACAGAGCAAAAGTTGGGGGAATGCCCCCTTCCCCATTCTCTCATCCTCCCTTCCCCGTTTGACTGTGACCTGTTTGGTAATTTCATGTCAGATTTTTTATTTATTTATTTATTTAATTTACTGTTATTTATTCAGGTAGTCTCATTGAGTCACAAGGACCCACTCCCCAAGAGAGACGTGTATTGGACAGCTATTTGAGCGCCCGGGTGTGACGAGGCTAAATGTTTTGGTGGCATGAAGCCCGTTAGCCCGTCAAAAAAGAAAATCCATTAATTAGCTGCAGCATTGTCTGTTCAAAACGTGGAAAAAAGTAGCAGCTTATAGACCGGAAACTATGGTAATTACTTTCTGATTCATCGTTGCAATCCATCTAGTGATTAATGATATTTTGCTAACAGACACTCAGTGATTGTGTGTTTGTTGAAACAAAAACATGTCTGCTTCGCAGCAGGTGATTAAAATATATAAAAATAACAGATGTTCTACTTTTGTGAGAAACATGTATTTTCTTTAAAGCCTCTTTTGATGTTCATAGACAGAGGTGTGAAGATAAAAGTCTTGAAGGTGCTGTACATTTCACTTCTGACCCCACAAAGAAACCTGCAGAATGCACCTGTTTGCTCTTCAACAACCACCTGCTGGTTAAAAACCTGCTGGAGGGTCATTATCCTGACAAGAGTGAACTTTGCACCAGCACCTGGGCACATCTGTCGTTCTTCTCACACATGTGGCACAGTGATTGTGGCTCGGTGCTCACACAGTTATTAAGTAACTGAACTTCACAAAAGCATTATTATCCTCTCCATTCTGAGTCAAGCTGTTCTAATACCTTTTCTTGTTTGGCTCTTTGAAGCAGAATGGGATTTTTCTTTGTCCCTGTTTGATGTGTGTGTGTAGGCGTCTGTGGACAAATCATTTGCTTTGTTTCCTGACGTCTTTCTTCTTGGTATTTATTTATTTTATTGTTTCTAATATTATTTCAAAGGCTACTTCTTTTGCATGTATTTATAGTTTGTTGTATTATTTAAAAGAAATATATGTTCAAGAACAACTTTGAAAGAACGTCGGGTGTTCGGGTTGAGTGTGATGTCCTTTCATCGTCTAGTGCTAATTACAGTAGTGTCGTTCTTCTTTAGAAAAGGACTGAGATTACAGTCACAAGAAAATTAGTATTTCATTTTTAATATCTGAAATTGTCTTTTTCCCGGTCGATCATGATTTATTTATTTATTTGTTATCAAATGTATGAAGTGTACTGAAAAAATATACAATAATTTAAATTTCTACAGCTGGAGAAAACATGTCCCTTAATAATTGGGCTTTTTTTAAAATATGCTACTAAAAATGTTGTATTTTCTTTATGAAAACAGACTTCTTTTTTTTTAAAGAAAGGATATGAAACTCTTCACCAGCAGATATGAAACTATGTTATTGTAAATTAAAGAGCTACCATTTCATAATGGAATGCATGTCACTCCATCAAATGTTAAGAAGTTATACAGTTGTAGTCAACTTGGTTAATCTTTAAACATAAAGATTGTGCAACCTCTTGACATATGGTGAGATATCACTTCAAGTTAGTGTTGTAGATGACTCTCAGATACTACCACACCAAACACTAGCTCTGTATCTGTAAAATTAACTGAGTTAAAACCATTTTTGTGTTTGCTAAGAGTACATCGCTGTGGTGGCCATCTTGAATCAGATTATCTCTAAACGTACCGGTTATAGATGTACATCTAAAGATCAAGTTACATTAAAATTCAGCAAGTGGTTCACAGGATATTTTGCTAACAGACACAAGTACAAACAACAACTGTCCTTGCCTTTCAGTGGCGGGTGATTAAAAGGACACTTTGTCTTCCATCATCCATCTTATCATATTTTCCTACTACTTTCGTTTTGGGTCACGGGGGTCACTGGTGTCCATGTCCAGCTGTCAGTGTGCAAGAGGCAGGGGACACCCTGGCTGGGATTTGAACCAGGGTTGACCTGCTTGCTGAGAGGTGGCAGCTCTACCACCTGCACCACCGTGCTGACCATACTTTGTCTTACACATTCAACAGCTGTTGTTTAAATGTGCTTAATAAATAAAGTTGATTTAAGTGTCAGTAAGTGTCGTCTGTAATCCTAATCTCTGTTGATGTAAAGAGGGTCAGAGATTACAGAGTGGTACTTCAGTCACTTTAGTCAACGAGGTGGGACTAAGAAGTACTTGTTATGGGGGTTGAGATGGCGTAGAGGCAGGGCAGCCGACTCTGGACCCACAAGTCCCAGGTTCAATCCCCAGTCATTGCACATGCCATGGTGTCTGAGCAGGACACCCACAAATGCTCCTCGGCACCCTCAATAGCTGCCCACTGCTCCACCTGGTGGTGGATGGGTTAAATGCAGAGATCCATTTATAATACTAATAATACAGTAATGTATTTTCCTGTCATCTGTGTATGTTTCCCATACACAGACGAAATTCATCTCTGCATTTAACCCAACCACCACCAGGTGGTGCAGTGAGCAGCCAGAAAGCGCCTGGGGAGCTGGATTTCCACCATTGTATGGGAACATACAATGATGACAACACATTTGTATTATTAGTATTATTACTTTGTATTATTATTATTATTATTATTATATTATTATTATTATTATTATTACAGTATTATTATGGGGCAAGATTGACAAGCATAGCAACAGTGGTTGTCTGGACTCAGAACACTAATCCTCAACCTGCTGACACCGCGCAGTCAAGAAAAAGTTCATTCAACATCAAACGCTTTGGAGACAATAAGAGAAAAATCATTTTAAGACGATTCATTTAAACGTCGAGACAGAAATCCAGTTCCAGATCACCTTCTCTGAACAATGAGAAAATAATTTCTTGAAGATGTCACCCACCGCCGTGTTGTGAGATCTTGTGAGATCTCAGAGTTTGTGTTGAGGATGACTCTCAGCTACTACCACACCACGTTGTAGCTCAACATCTGTAAATCTGACTGTGTCACAGACATGTTTGTTGTCATCGATGAGCTGTGTAAACCTCTGGATTTGGGTCAACTCCAAAAGTTCATCCGTCGTTGAGTTTTCCAAAAGTTCCCTACTTGACTGGAACAGCGATAACTCCCAAAATCTCCGCGTGCAACGAGCGGAGCTGGCGAACACCGGAAGAGGAACAAGCTAACATTAGCTTCGGATTCGGGTGGTCTCATGCTAAAAGGAGCAGCTCATGGCGGCGCGCTCAGACGAGTTTCGGTAAGTTATCTTAAGCTAGCACTAACAGTAAGTCAAATGAGTAATAAAAAAAGAGCTAATTTTAAAACAACAACACATTACAGATACTGGCTGTTACAGAGGGCGTAAACAGATCGTTGAAGGGCGTGGACTTCAAGAAACCGGTCGTTCAAAACGAAAGTTAAAAATGGCAGAATTAAAAAGGGTATAATTGATTATCTAATAATTATTTTGTGCATTAAATTGAAGGAATAGGGTCTGGATATCCCACAGAAATACCATAAAAATTTAAAAAATACATCTGAGATCCCCTTTAAATTGGTTATTTTGGTTGACAAGCCTTGGAACCGTAAAGACCTCTGCTCGGACGTAGAGGCTAAAAGTTGAAGATAAAAAAGAAGAGCGACAAGTTATCAGTAACATCTTAAAGTTAAGACTTAATCTTGTTGTGAGACACTGAAGTGAAACTAAACAATAATCATGTGACGTGTCTTTTTGACGGGGTGGCACAGTGGATGAAGCTGCCGCCTCTCAGCGAGAAGGTCGCTGCATCGAATCCCAGCCTGTTCTGGGTGTTTGCATGTTCTCTCCGGGCGCTCCAGTTTCTTCCCACAGACTAAAAACATGCATGTTAAAGTCCAACACCCACCATGTTTTCAAATTGCATCGCCATTAATATTTATTAGTTTATTTGAAAAAAATACAGGAGCGATTACTTATATTGTGGAGAAATAACGGTAAATGTGTTATTTCATGATTTATAGCAGATTTTAGCATGCAGCTCTGGGAAAATCTGCTCCTCTCCATATATGGGCATTCACAAGGGCATTCACGTCACCAAAGTGACGCCTTGGAGTTACAGGCGAGCAGAGGAAAAGAAAAAGGAAGCATTTTTAAATATTCCCTAAAGCTGCCTGCAGTTGATTAATCCTGCTGTCGCTCACTCATGTCATCATATTCTGAGCGAGCATCCACTTAGACATACTAGTTTAATTCGTTTGATCGAGACAAATTCATTCATTTCCGCATCGACTTTTTATTCTCTCCCCCCGTGACCAGAAAGGCAGTCAGAGCCAGCCGCGCAGCTGAGCTCTGCGTGCGAGCTCCCCGCGTGCTTCCCGACCCGTGCTCCTTGCAACAAGGCTGAGGAGAGCAAATGCATACACTCGAGGGAGCAAATTACACCGGCACGAGGAACTTCAAAGGAACGAGGAACGAGGAGCCAGGGACGCGCGCGGCTCGCAGCTCGCTCCTTTGGGCAGATGAGAGCAACAACAGGTCCGCAGCGGTGTTATAAAATAAATAATAAATAAAATCAGAGCGCTGGTCCATATACAGTACACACAAATGCACCAGGAAATATGCAGGAAATATGCAGTTTTCTCCTACTCTCTCTCATAAACCTCCATGGAAACGCACTCCTACCTTTCTGCTTTCTGGGTGGAGATGTCACAAAAGTCACATGACCCTTCGGGACTCTTCGGCCAGGTTTCCGGATTCATTCGGGAATGTTTTTTTTTTTTTTTTTTTTTTAACCCTCGCCTGGCCCAAATGCAAAAATGAAAATAAAATTCATAAAATACTACAGTAATTCTCCAATATGGTGAATTGTTACTGTCACGGTGGGTGTTGTCCTTTAAACTGATTGGAAACTCTAAAGTGTGAGAGAGAGTGAACGTCTTGTTTCTGTATGTGATGGACTGGATACATGTTCAGGGTGTCCCCCCACCTCTCTCACAGGGACTGCTGGATATGGGCACCAGTGACCCCCCATAAACCAAAAAGGAAGTCTTTATTTAGAGCCAGGCTCCCCACAGCTGGCCTGATGTTCCAACACAGAATTAAACCGACAGTTTCAGACTTTGACCACTTGAGGTCAGTGTTGCACCTGAGCTGAATATGAATGACCTCCAGGTAGATCATCCAACAAGAGTCAGGTCCTCTGGATGTCGTTTGGATTTATTTGTTCATAAAAAAAAAAAATAAAAAAAAAAAATGAAAAGGGTGCCGAAAGAAGAAAATTCTTATATCTGCCCTTATTAAAATATATATATAAAATAATTTAAACAAAACTCAGGCTTGAACAATCCCCAAAGCTACATTTTTCACATGGTATCATACTTTCCTAACAATTTTAACTGAATCATCTTTTTAAACATAAATTGTTTTAGAAATGTTTATGTTGATAAAATTCCACAATCCTATTCCCTGAATTACAACGCAGCTCCTTCACATTATAATATAATAATAATAATGAACTTTATTTGTATAGCACCTTCCTACAATGCCTTGCATTGACCAAGGTGCTTAACAGGACAGAAAATATAAAAACAGGTACAATAAATAAACACTAGTTCTAAATGGAGGTTTTACAAACATTTCCATTCTCTTTGGGTTATAATCACTTTAACAATGTTTTATTGAATATTTGGAGGTAATGTTTTTAATGAGCTTTATACATGACTTGTAAAATACATTAACCAATTCATCATAAAATTCCAATAATTTCTATTGATGAAATAATATATTTGTTGGGTGACCATAGCACTTCTTAATAATTCTTATAGCTCATTTTGTAAAATAAAAATAGGATGTGTAATTGTGTTGCATGTTCTTCCCCAAACTTCAATACAATCAATAAAATGTTGGGGAAAATACCTTTTTTGTTTAAATATGGCAACAATATGAATAAAAGGTTATCATTCCAACAGTCTAAAGAACTCCAAGTTTCCACTCTGACATAAGTTAGTTATGTTCATTATAGAGCTGAAAAAATCTACTGGTAATCTGAAAAATCCAAACGGTTTTTATAAAAATTATTGTATTGAAAAGTTGTAACGTTTGATCTTTGTTAGAAGTTTCCTCTACTAAAGATTTTTTGAGACACCATTAGATATAAAGCCTTTACCCAAAGAGCTTCTTGATGTTCTGAGGTAATCTGGGACAGGCTGCTCTCTCAAATCTTCAACACTGTGCTTTAAATGGTCATGGACTTGAAGTGACTATGGATTAATCATTGATTATGGATTAATCATTGATTATGTATCTAAATGTGTAACTTCTCTGTCCAGATAACCAGGTTCTGCAGTTTGGGAAGCTGGTGAGCACCTCCAACACCTACGAGCCCACCGCCCCCGGAAGCCCCAGGAAGGTCGTAACTGTGACCACAGACCAACCTCTGCTCTGGAGCATGGGCATCAGAAACAACGGCGACTAAAACGTTGAAAGAAGCACCAGCATGCTTTGAGTTTTACGCACTTATGAAAATAATTTTCTTAAATTCAGAAATGCTCAAAGTGCCTTTTATCTATATTCATGCTGGACTCTTGATTTAGTGCACAGTGCCTGATTGTAATGATATTTATGTAGTGAACATCACTTTTAAATATAAAACATTTGTATCAACATAATAAAACAAATAAAATTTGCATTAAAAACAAAATCAGTATCTGGCTTTGCATTTTTTTTATTTTATTTACATGTCAAAATAAAAAAAAGGTTGAGAACAGAATGTAAAAGTGTCCTTTCAGTTTCCCACCACACCAGTCCAATAACACTGCGTGCGACCGCAGATGTGACGCTTGTGCCGTTCCTTTAATCAGGATTCAACCACCGCTAGAAAACAAAACGTGAAAGTTATTAGAAATGCATCTGAATTTTCATGATATTCACAGTAAATGACGAAGCTTATAGTGACGACAGCTGAACTTTTGTTTTATTTTTTTTCCTATTGAAGATACTTTATCTTAGTGTGGTACATAGCTAAAAAATACAATTATGAAGTTTGTCAAGAACTTGTCAAGCTATAAAGCCAATTTTCCAAATTACTGGTACCTTTCAAAATACGTGTCTCGTCTGAATTAACATACTAGCACGATTACACCGGCCTAATTAGCACTCATTTGCAGTCTCTTTCAAAGTTACTTAAAATCAATGCATCTCTTTGGTATTTACACCCAATTTTAATCATGTGATAAATGGGTCATTTGTTTTGCACCAAAAAAAATAAACTATTTTGATCCAATGCAGCCTTTTCGTGATGTGACTAAATGACGTCGTTCAGATTCAAAATCTTAACTCCATCGGTGAACGAAGATTACCTGACTGCAGCCGTACAACAGGGTTTTAAACACACCGCCATACGCAGTCTGCAGGGTGGTAAGTTTATAAAATGTAAAAGGGTGCAGCATGGTGACTGGTTGTAAAATCAGCATGATTCTGATGTATGTGCAGATTTTTATACAGCAAAGTGTGTTTTGTACTTACACAATGATGTTGTTGATGGGGATATGGATGAGCTTGACAAAGAACCCGATGAAACCCATGATGGCAAACCCAATTGCTGTAGCCATGGCAATCTTCTGAAACTCTGAAAGAAGACAAAACTCTGTTAGAAACACTGAACAAAACTCATCTGTGTTCCGACATGAATTATATGTCAACCA
Source organism: Garcialebias charrua (assembly GCA_038048925.1). Taxonomy (NCBI): domain Eukaryota; kingdom Metazoa; phylum Chordata; class Actinopteri; order Cyprinodontiformes; family Rivulidae; genus Garcialebias; species Garcialebias charrua. Next base: position 62,849 of record JBBPBX010000863.1, read on the forward strand.
TAACTGGGCATATTTAAAAAATAAAATACCTTTCCTGTCGGGTTTTGTGCATCTTTTTACCAGCCTTATTGAGTCTTTGACAAACTGCCGGCTGGGCTCAACAAACTGCATCACCTGATCCATCTTGTATGTTCTGCAGGAAAAAACAAAAGATTAAAACATAAAAATTGGGCTTTCAGTGCTGACGCGGACTCCTCAGTGGAAAAATCGCTTCAGTCACTTCTCAGTAAACTTAAAAGTCGATATTCTTATTTATCCCGTGTTTACTATTATATTCAAACGTCTCTAAAAGTAAAAAATATGCAATTTGAAGTCATTAAAATCAATTATTTACCACGACACTAGGTATATATATATAGGTAGGTATAATTCAGACTGCTTTTCGTTTCAGCACGTCCAATAACTAGATGAACTCCTTCAAACTGCATCAGTTGATGTTTGTCTTCAGAAATGTGTGGGATTTTTCAAATTCATCTTGTAACCGCTCGGCAAGCGAGCGTGCAAAGAGGACATTGGCCAGTTTGCTCTGTCCATAGGCCTTCATGGCGTCATGGCTCAGTTCCCTGTTGATGTCGTCCAGCCGAAGCCCGGTCCAGGTGTGGGCCACCAACGCCACGACAACAACACGTGCCGGCGCTGAACGCTTGATGAGATCGAGCAGCAGGAAGGTCAGGAGGACGTGACCTGAGGAAACACACATTTTAAGGTTTTTATAACTTAAATATTATGTAAAACAGCTCAAATTATTCACCTATGATTTTCTTCCACAAGCTCATTAACTTACACATAAAATGTGCTTCTCAAACAAGATTAAAGAAAGAAAAATCTGTGACAATACACCCACAGTAAGTGGAATTTCCACAGTTCTGTATTTTATGTCATTTAAGCTGTAGAAATAAAAAAAACAGCATGTGCTGGAAGCTAAAAGTTTAGCTAATTGAGGAGAAATATGCCAAATTATTTGGAAAATAGTGTTACAAATGTACTGCACAAAGGAAACTGCAAAAAAATTCTATAAAGGTTGCAAATGTGTAAATGCTATAAGGCTGTTTTGGAAATATTTATAGACCTGTGTGATTGTGGGCAGTGCAGAGTTCACACCAACAGACTGTGACAAAATAATGTTGAGCGGGATTTTTTTTTTTATTCATTCAACTTTATTTATAAAGCTTAGTCTCATTGAGGCTCAAGGACTCGTTTACAAGAGACACCTGGTTTTAACAAAGAGTGATGACAACAATAGACAATCATAAAAGAAAGCAAATAAATTGAAAAAATAAATGAAAGAAAATTATTTTTAACAATAAGAGCTAGATTATAAGGCGATATAGAAAACTAAAAACAGGAACACGTCTGCGTTGGTTCCCTTATCAGTCAGTCTACTCAGTGCAACATATGACTATAGGAATTGCGCCACCGCACAGTTCACCTGAAGTAATACAATCACGCCTTTTCTAAAGGCAAGTGGGCGTCAGCAATGAGGCCCCGCCCTCTTTGCATAAAAGGGGCTAACGCCCCACCTTCATTCTCTTTTGCCCTTCAGCTCGCTTCACACCTGAACTTCGCAGGACTTTCTGTGACTGGATCGCTCGACTGGTGGTGAGCTCGCTCCCTGCCCTGAGCGTTACAGAGAAATTTCCTGTGAGCATTTGGGTTAGCGGAGGCTAACCCTGTGTCGTCGACTTAACTTTCAAGGTTTTTTTCTTCTGCTCTTTTTGCAGCTCAGCTTTGAGACAAAGCTAAATTGCGCCACGCTACCTGCGTAGCTAACGGCTGTGGCTAGCTACCGAGAGCAGCTCGACATGAGGACGTCTTCGCCACGGTTAGCTGACGGCTAACTGGCTACAACTCGACGTCTCTTCTCAGCCATGGCTCCGGAGAGGAGCAAGAGGAAGTCAAAGAACTCCAACAAGAACAGCAGGCCAGCGAGCCCCGGCTCCCGAGCCTGCCCTAGCAGATTTGGTTATTCCCTGTCAGCGGCGGACACCCACGAGGCCTGTCCCGTCTGATTAGGGATGCTACACGCAAAAACTGCTTTGGACTCCCCCGAATCTTGCCCTCACTGCAACCAGCTACGTGAGGCCGAGAGACGGAGGCGCATGGACTTTGTGGTCAAAGCCATGGGCGGCTCCACCACGGCGCAGGAACCGTTCCTCGATGAAGCGCTCACTCCCACGGCAGAGCTTGAAGCCGTCAAATTGGATGACAACGGTCAAGCAGACTGAGGAGGAAACATGGACATGGTGGCCCCCTGGGGGACTCCACCGTCGAGTTCGACATGAGGGACTTGTTAGGAGCTGATGAGCTCTCGCTAACGGCCTCGGACGAAATAACTGACGACAAAGCCGACAACGAGGACAAAGGAGAAGACGAGGACTTCTCCCAGATCCCCGCGGAAGGTCAACCAAAGACTGATGTGTCTGTCCCCACTCTGTTCGAGCTGTGTCGCAGAGTAGCAGACATGTTGCGGATAACTTGGCCAGAACTCCCACCTCGACAACAGGTAACGAGGTTGGCGGGGAATTTCTTCTTCGCCAAGCAGCGGTCGGCCACGAGGCACAGGATGCCTATTTTTCCCGACTTCCAGACAGAGCTGACTCGCACCTGGGCTAACCAAGGGCTCCACTGACTTTGCCTCTCTCCTAGATCCTGGACGTTACCGGAATGGAGGCAGCTGGCATGGCCAACATTCCCCAGATGGAGGATACGTTGGCAGCACATTTAGCCCCCAGAAATTTGGGCTCCAGACAAACTCTGCCTAGCAAGGCCTGCTACGTGTCGGCCTCCCAGCTCAAAAAGTGTTACCGAGCACAAAGCCTTGCGGTCCGCGCCATGAACGCTTCAGCTATGATACAGGCATACTTGGCGGAAAAACTCCATGAGCTCCAGCAGACCTCCAACAAAAAGAAGGCGGCCGACGTTCTGGAGGAGGCCCGCAAGGCAACAGACTTTGCCCTTCGCCTCATGGAGACAGCCGCCATCGCTCAGGGGAGGAGTATGGCCGAGATTGTCATCGCTCAGCGCCATTTGTGGCTAACACTGACAGAGGCCCAATGGAACCTGTTCCTCCATCATCCCGTCAAGCCCACAGGGCTTTTCGGCGGTGCTCTCGAACAGATTCAGAGCAGGCTGGAACAGAGAAGGAAACAGGCTGAGACCTTGCGTGAGGGGATGCCCAAAAAGCTTTTCGTGCAACCCAGAGATGCTAGTGGGCACAGGGGTACATAGCCGTGTCACCACTCGGCCACACGTCGCCCCCCACAGAAACGGCCGGCGCTCGATGGAGAACAGCGGCCAAAGCCCGTTGCAGAGCTACCCCAGGCTGGCCAGGCCTGGGAAGGCACAGATTTGTCCCACGTCAGGCAGGCCCACCGAGGTTTTCCTCAACGAACAGGGACCGAAAGCAGAAGTCGTCCTGATGCAGGGCCGCCTCACTATTTTTTAGGTGCTCCCACCCATGTGGACAAAGGGGAGACCGACCTTTTAAAGCCAGACTTTGTGTGTAAAAAGCCACGTTTATCTGGTGTAAATTATGTGTGTACAAAAAAATCACTCAAATGTTGATGTAATAAAGACATGTTCTTTAAAGCACAGCAATAAAGTCTCAACACATAATGTCCTATGTGTCGACTAAAAAAAACACACACAAAAAACAGCAACTTTTTTTATGCAAAACGTGTCAGATAAAGGGAGGGGGCCAGCATTCACACATGGCCAACCCGACCCTCATGAGACACGAACAGTCGGGGCAGACAATGAGCCCCCGCTGGGAGCCTGAGGTCTGTCAACACCAGACAGACACTGCGACTACAGCGGAGGGACAGGCAAGTTGCCCTGAGGGTGAACGAGAGGGGGCCATTCACCCCCTCCCATCCCCTTGACACACAAACATCACAGAATACACATGCCTTCCAGACTGAGCGTACACGCTGGCGCCTGGAATGCATGCAAACCAAGCACGTGGGTCACGTCCACTGTCACCCTTGGTCTCCGGCTGCAGTTCTGCAAACGGCCACCTCCTTTCACGGGGGTTCTGTTGTCCTCCATAAGCCCAGACCGTGCTCATGTCTTAAGAGACGAGATCTCAACCATGATGCAGAAAGGAGTGATCAGAATGGTCCCTGCTCACAATGTAAAAAAGGACCATTACAGCAAGTACTTCCTGGTCCCGAAACGGGATCAGGGTTCGAGGCCCATCTTGGACCTCCGGGGTCTGAACAGAAGAATAAAAACATACAAATTCAGGATGTTAACACTCAGACAATTCATCCACTCGGTTCGACCGAGAAATTACTTCTGCACGGGGGATTTGAAAGACGCTTTCTTCCACGTGAGCATCCTACCCTGCCACAGAAAATATCTCTGCTTTGCCTTTGAGGGCACCGCGTTCGAGTTTTTGGCAATGCCTTTTGGCTTGAAAACCACCCCCAGATCATTCACAAAATGCCTGGATGCAACCCTGACCCTGCTGAGGGGTCAAGGGGTCAGAGTTCTCAATTATCTGGACGATCTGCTATTACTTGGACACAACAGAGTCCAGGCACAGCAGCATGCAGAGAGGGCAATGTCTCACCTGGAAGCTCTAGGTTTTGTTATCAACCTGGCAAAAAGCAATCTGACCCCATCCCAGATTACCGTATTTCTGGGAGTACAGCTCAACTCCATTTTGTACAGGGCAAGGCTCTCAGAGGCACAGGTTTCATCCCTCCACCTCTGCCTAGCACGTTTTCAGCTAGGCCAGAGGGTGCCTCTCAAGCTGTGCCAGCGTCTCTTGGGCCTGTTGGCAGCAGCTATTGTCTGCGTGCCTCTGGCCTTATTAAGAATGCACCCTCTACAGCAGGGGTCACCAACATGGTGCCCGTGGGCACCCAGGTGCCCCCAAGGACCATTTGAGGTGCCCTCGGACCTGTTCTAAAAATAGCACAACTCACTACTTAGCTGCATTTAAAATTTCATTTTATTCAGTTGTTATTCTTTTTTGTATTTACTGTATATACATTTTAAAATGTCTATCTTAAAAATGTGTTCTTAAAAATATGTTTATTATACTTTTTTTCAATTTACGCTTTGTTATTTCCGAAGAGTTTATCAAACTGATGCCCTTTATATGACTCCATACCCACGAAGTAGCTCTCAGTTTCAAAAAGGTTGGTGACCCCTGCTCTACAGATATGGATCAACAAACAAATGCAACCTGCCCCCCCTCGTTCAATGAGGGGGATACTGATTGGCCCAGAATGCATGAAGGCTCTGGAGCCATGGAAGGCTCCCACAGTGTTCAGCAAAGGTGTCATGCTGGGGAGAGTGTTGTCACGAGTCCTGGTCACCACAGTGCGTCAAAAACTGGTTGGGGATGTCTCTGCAAAAACCAGTACACCCAAGGGGTCTGGAAATAGCAGGAGGCCAAGCTCTACATAAATTTCCTGGAACTCAGAGCAGTGTTTTTGTCTCTGAAACACTTTTACAGGAAGGGGCTGGTTGCACAACAACATGTCCTGATAAAATCAGACAATAGGATTACAGTCTCCTACATCAACAGAGAAGGCGGGACAAGGTCCCAGCCCCTCCTCAGGTTGACACAGAGACTGCTCACGTGGTACAGCTCCCGGATCTTGTCGCTGAGGGCGACCCACATCCCGGGCGAGCTGAATCACGGGGCAGATAACCTATTGAGAGGGCCCCTCCTCCCCTCGGAGTGGTAGCTAAACCCACGCATCGTGAACCAGGTCTGGGCACGATAGGGGAGGGCCGACGTAGATCTGTTTGCTTGCAGCAACAACATGCACTGCCCCCTGTATCACTCATTAAGGGAGACAGATGTACCGCTGGGGACAGATACCCTGATGTACAGCTAGCCAGCGGGGAGGCTGTATTACGCGTTTCCACCTGTTCCCCTGATTCAGGCAACGCTGGAACGTGTACGCCAGGGGGCTCTCTCGCTAATACTGATAGCCCCCAGGTGACCGCAGAAAGCATGGTTCCCAGAGGTGATTTCAATGCTAGAGGGGACACCATGGCAGCTGCCCCTCTCCACCCCCCACAGGGACCTGCTGACCCAGGCCCATGGGCAGATCCTACATCCACGCCCAGAACTGTGGCAGCTCTGGGCCTGGCTGCTGAAAGGGACCGATTAATGGTCTCAGGACTACCTAGTAATGTGGTAAACACAATACAGGGAACGAGAGCACAGTCTACTCAGACTCTCTAGGCTCACAAGTGGCATGTTTTTGAGGCCTGCTGTCTAGAGAGGAATATTATTTCATATTCCTGCAACTTAGTCCAGCTCATCACATTTCTACTGGACCTGCTGGAGAAGGGCCACTCTTTCTCCACCATTAAGATCTTTTTGTCAGCCATCCAGGCATGCCACGAGGACTGGGGAGGTAAATCACCTGGTGCCCACCCTCTCATGATACGATTCATGAAGGGCGTACTGAGGAAGAAACCTCCGAGCAGGACTTTAGCCCCCTAGTGGGACCTACAATTAGTCCTGGATGCTTTATGTGAGCCTCCATTTGAGCCTATTGGTAGCATTAAGATATATTTGTTATCTTATAAAAACGGAATTGCTCTTACCTCTGTGCTCAGCAAAACACGTGTGTGACCTCCACGCATTATCTGTAGGGATGGGGCAGATCCGATCCAGTATCGGTATCCGATACCAGCATATTTTAAGTATCGGATATCGGATCCAACCTGCCAATATTTCCGATCCAGCTTCAAAGAGCACATGTGTTCCATCATATTCTGTGACTGCCGTCTTAACATTGTGTGAGTTAAAACCAATGAAGACACTCTTGAGCCTTACAACAAGAAACACACAAACTTTAACAGCACAAGAAGCAAGTCTATAGACAAAATCCACTCCCCTTAACCACTAAGGGAGTGGATTTTGTTGTCTTTCCCATCATGCTTAGCGGTTTTTTAGTTTTCCAGATGCACCTAAAGCTGGAAAACTAAAAAACTGCTAAGCATTATGGGAAAGACAACAAAATCCACTCCCTTAGTGGTTAAGGGGAGTGGATTTTGTTGTCTTTCCCATCATGCTTAGCGTTTTTTTAGTTTTTCCAGCTGAACCATGAGAAGGAGATGTGTATGGTATAGACTTGCCTCTTGTGTGCTGTTAAAGTTTGTGAGTTTCCTGTTATAAAGCTCAAGAGTGTCTTCATTGGGTTTATCTCACACAATGTTAAAATGAATAGTCTCAGTACAAAAATGTATTTAAACGGATTCACATACCTGAACAGTATCGGATCGGAAAAGTATCGGTATCGGTCGATATCCAGTTCTTAAGTATCGGTATCGGATCGGAAGTGAGAAATGTGGATCGGTGCATCCCTAATTATCTGTGCATCCAATGTGTACAAGATTTCCCCCAGACGGGTCAAGGGTCACCCTGCGTCCAAACCCTGCATATGTGACCGAAGTACCAACTTTAAATCCCAGAAGTTTGGACTTTGGTAAATGGTAAATGGAGCTTATTTATATAGTGCTTTCCAGTCACCTGTGAGGAGCCCCAAAGCGCTTTACAATACCAGCCATCCACTCATTCATTCAGACATTCATACACCAGTAGTGGTAGCCTGCCTTGCAAGGCGCCATCCAGGCCTACCGGGAGCAACTTGGGGTTAAGTGTCTTGCCCAGGGACACAACAACACATGGTGGGCAGATGCGGGATTCGAACCTCCAACCTTCCGATCAGGGGTCGACTGCCATTACCACTACACCATGGTCACCTTTGAGCTGTCAACTTTTCTTCCTCCCCCTGTTCTAACTGAAGAACAGAGGTGGCTGAACGCGCTCTGCCCTTTTAGGGTCCTGAGCATCTATGTGGAGAGAACTGTCAGTTGGCGCAAAGCAAACCAATTGTTTATGTGTTTTGCTACTCCTGCTACTGGCAGAGCCCTGTCAAAACAGTGCCACTCACACTGGGTGACTGATGCCATTAAGAGGGCATACAGCAGCAAAAATGGTAAATGGAGCTTATTTATATAGCACTTTCCAGCACCCTATGAGGGACCCCAAAGCGCTTTACAATACCAACCATCCACCCATTAATACACACATTCATACACCGGTAGCAACAGACTGCCATGCAAGGTGCCATCCAGTCTTACCGGGAGCAACTCGGGGTTAAGTGTATTGCCCAGGGACACAACGACAAATGGTGTGGGGAACCGGGATTTGAACCTCCAACCTACCGTTTGGGGGACAACTGCCATTACCACTACGCCACGGCCGCCCCGTGAGCTGGAAAAGCAAAGGTCATCAGGTGCCCTCTGGGGTACATGCTCACTCAACCCGAGGCCTATCCACTTCCTAGGCCTTATTCAGAGGTGTACCAGTAGCAGATATATGTGCAGCTGCTAACTGGGCATCATCAAACACGTTTGTGAAACACTACAGTTTGGATGTCACAGCATGTGGCATGACTCAGGCTGTTCTCTCTACCACAGAGTAAAGAACAGCTGGTGTCTATAGTCTAAGGCACAAGTTCTCACAAGCATGCATTTCCAGAGCATTTTCAAGGCGTGATTGAATTACGTTCCCATAGTCAATGTGTTGCACAGAGTGTACTGACTGATAAGGGAACTGAAAGTTATGCACCATAACTCATGTTCCCTGAAGGAAGGGAACGAGGTGCAACACATGTTTGCCCTTTCAATGCCCAAGCTCGGTGAAGTGCACTTGGAGGATGTAGGTGGGGCGTCAGCCTCTTTTATGCAAAGAGGGCGGGGCCTCATTGCTGACGCTGATGCCCACCTGCCTTGTTCAAGGCGTGATTGTATTACTTCAGGTGAAATGTGCGGCGGCGCAATTCCCATTGTCATATGTTGCACCTTGTTCCCTTCCTTCAGGGAACATGAGTTATGGTGCATAACTTTCAGATTTCTGTAGATATTTTTAAATATGTTTTTTTTTTTTTATGTGTTAGAGTTTTAAAACACAGACAGTGATTAATCAGTGACTTCATTAAATGGCCTGTAATTTATGGTTAGCACATCATGATGCTGTTCCAGATTTTAAATACATAAAGACAAAGTGAGTTTATTGATCAAACACTCTTTATTCAACTGAATAGAACCAAAGTAAAACATATGCGTCATGGTTTAGTCTGTCAGCACTGATAATCCACCCCCATCGATGTCCGGCTCACATTTTAAGGGTGTGCGCGTGTTTGCACGGCGTCTGTGTGACAAGTTATGTGGTGTGAAAACAGTTTGCTTCGAGGCCTCAGCAGAGAGCAGGCTGAGCAGCTGCCCGCATGTCTCCGATAAAGTGATCCACAACGAGGCGATGATGCATTTAAGTGAGTGGGAGACCTTTCACCAACCAGACACATAAAAAAAACAAATTAACACACATCGTTGGCAGCTGGTTTAAAGAGTAACACAAGTAAACATAACTGAGAGGGAACACATGATTAAACAGAACATCTGAATGAAGACAAAGCTCATTTTTGTGGCTCGTCATTTAAAAACTGTATGTTTGTAGTGCAACAAACTTTAAGAAGCTCAGGCTTTATCAAAAATGCATCCTGTTGTTGCAACAGAGAGTAAATGTAAACTTGTTTGTTGCAGGCGGCCACAAAATGCCTGCAAAGCTGCACCAGAAACAGCCGAAGTGATTGATGCTTTGGAGGAACGGTGGGCGTTTTTTAAAGACATTTTATGAGAAACTAAAGAGCACCATTAAAGAGCAATGAAACTTACAGAGATTTTCATGCAGCATCCATCAAGCTTTTGGAAGTATTTTAGTTAGGAGTTGGGAAAGGCGATTTGGCTGAAAACCTCGAAGGCACAGTGGACTCAAGCCAATTCTCCCAACCTCAGCCCAAGTGTTGTGCTGACAATTTGTTTTTCTTGTATTTTCTGCTTCAGATGCTCTAACGCACAGATACAACTCAAGACATTTATGTCCTTCCTGTCAAAGCTGCCTCTTCTGGCACTTGTTTTATCCAGCGCACACACACTTACACATGCAGTCCATCAAAAATGTCAAATGCAAACGAATAAAAACAAAAAGTCGAACATTAGGGGTAAAAAGTGGACGTAAGACTCGAGCGTTTGGCAAAGAAAATCAAACTGACCACTCGCGTGAGCAAAAGCTCCCGTTTTCACTCATTCTGAATTAAACAAAAAGCTGCCGGGACAATAAAACCTGATCCTGCTCTGAATAAACCTTAGGCAAAGAAAATCAAACTGACCACTCGCGTGAGCAAAAGCTCCTGTTTTCACTCATTCTGAATTAAACAAAAAGCTGCCGGGACAATAAAACCTGATCCTGCTCTGAATAAACTTTTTAAAACAGAAAAAAACATCTCATACAATCAAACGTCATGAGATCTAAACATAAAACTCTGCATCTCCCACATATATATCATTACTCTGTTATAAATATGACATTTCTCATTTGTGTTTGAACTCTAAATAAACCTTTTGAGGAGAAATAAAAGCAATTAACACAAAATATTGTATTTACAAAAAGACTTTTGGCATACGTATTTAATCCTATGTTACCGTGATATAAGATGTGCATCATTTGACGGACATGAGTGTTGACAGACGGCTCCACAATAATCGAATCAAAACAAAATCAAAGAGTTTGGCATATTGATGTTGATCCTTTCTGATATAAGATCAGTTAAATATAAAATCAAGAATCAAACAAGGAATAAATCTTTGCTATCACACCATTCAGTAAGTGTAATTATTTGTCATACACAGTATTCAAAGGACTTCTGGAAACTCCAGAGCACGATACAAAGAAGGATAAGCTGCTTAGTATGTACACGGAAAGTTCTTTACAGCTGTGCTCCACTGGATAAGCATCTCTTTCTCCTTTCCTCCACAATACTCTGGATATAAAAACAAAAGAACGTTCCCCACGTCCCACCTTCTCCGGGAGTTTGTCGTCCTACCGAACCGGCGATCCTCGGACTCTCCAGCGATCGGTTGTTTGATTAAACTTCCTCCATCAGGGACAAGTGACGGTCTCACAAAGTGCTTCCTGTCTCTCAGAGTCCCGTCACCGGCCGTTAGATGAACCACTCCTTCTTTGATTCATCGATGGTCTCCGGGTTGTCGGTGCCGATGATGGCTGTGTCTGCGGACTCCGTGGCGGACTCGCCGCTGCCCTTGGCCTCGTTGGTGTGGTAGGTGCCTTTGTGGCGGAACATGTAGCGGATCAGGAACACCAGAGTGCAGAGGATGGTGAAGATCACCACGGCAATGACACCTGCAGGACAAATGGATGAAAATGTTTTCAAGCCCTGCCGCTACATCAGGCCTAAATTATTCACAAATATGTATAAGCAATATAGTTTAAAATCAAATGTAAATACTTGACTGCTCTAACAACATAAAACATATATTTTTTAAATCACTAAAATGTTTATTGAAATGCCCAGAAAATTTGCATGCAAGCATTTTTTTGTAGGTTTATAGTACAAAACAAAATCTCTAAAACATACCAAAACAAGCTTTACTTTTATTTTATAATTACCTTATTTTTATACCATGTTGTACCTGGTACATGCCTGGTACATGCCTGGTACATACCTGGTACATACCTGGTACATGCCTGGTACATACCTGGTACATACCTGGTACATACCTGGTACATACCTGGTACATACCTGGTACATACCTGGTACATACCTGGTACATACCTGTTACATACCTGTTACATACCTGTTACATACCTGGTACATACCTGGTAACTATGGGGATCATGCAGTAAAATAATAATACTAATAAGAATTTATTTATAGAGCCCTTTAAAGCAACCAC
>JBBPBX010000863.1:77920-102739 GCA_038048925.1 Garcialebias charrua
GGATGCATGGATGAATGCATGCTGCATTTTGACAGCTGCTGCTCAAAGAGAAGTGTTCATGTTTCATGGTTGACATGTTTTTGCTGCTGCTGGATGCATGGATGAATGCATGCTGCATTTTGACAGCTGCTGCTCAAAGAGAAGTGTTCATGTTTCATGGTTGACATGTTCTAGCTGCTGCTGGATGCATGGATGAATGCATGGGAGTTCCTTATCATATGCTGCATTTTGATGTTGACAGCTGCTGCTCAAAGAGAAGTGTTCATGTTTCATGGTTGACATGTTCTAGCTGCTGCTGGATGCATGGATGAATGCATGGGAGTTCCTTATCATATGCTGCATTTTGATGTTGACAGCTGCTGCTCAAAGAGAAGTGTTCATGTTTCATGGTTGACATGTTCTAGCTGCTGCTGGATGCATGGATGAATGCATGGGAGTTCCTTATCATATGCTGCATTTTGATGTTGACAGCTGCTGCTCAAAGAGAAGTGTTCATGTTTCATGGTTGAACTCATTTGCAGATTATGGCTGAGAACTGTTCAGGAAGAGATTTGTATTTTGTATGCTTTGTCTGTGCTGAAAAAAACATTTCAGTACTGTACCTGTACTGTACATGCTGTACAGGTACTGGTTTTGTGTGTTATGGATGAATGTGTGGTATAATTTGTTATCTAAGTGTTTGTAAATAAAGTTCTATGCATGTTTATGGCACAGGATGTCCGCTTGTTCATTCTCATGCCGTTAAATGTGTGTGCGGCGCTCCGTTAGCGGTATAGCCGCGACCTGCGGCAGAAATGCGGACCTACGACAGGCACGTGTTTTTGGTCCGCGAGATACGACAGAATCGACCTAAGTCACACTCGTAGGTCCCGATCTCTGACGTAACTCGAGGGTTCCCTGTATAGGGGGATCACACTCTTAAGCCTCCCTGGTAAGGTCTATTCAGGGGTTCTGGAGAGGAGGGTTTGTCGGATAGTCGAACCTCGGATTCAGGAGGAGCAGTGTGGTTTTCGTGCTGGTCGTGGAACACTGGACCAGCTCTACACCCTCAACAGGGTCCTGGAGGGCGCGTGGGAGTTTGCCCAACCAGTTTACATGTGCTTTGTGGACTTGGAAAAGGCATTCGACCGCGTCCCTCGGGGGGTTCTGTGGGGGGTACTCCGGGAGTATGGGGTACCAGGCCCATTGATATGGGCTGTTAGGTCCCTGTACGACCGGTGTCAGAGCTTGGTCCGCATTGCCGGCAGTAAGTCAGGCTCGTTTCCAGTGAGAGTTGGACTCCGCCAAGGTTGCCCTTTGTCACCGATTCTGTTCATAACTTTTATGGACAGAATTTCTAGGCGCAGCCAAGGTGTTGAGAGGATCCGTTTTGGTGGCCTTAGAATCGCTTCTCTGTTTTTTGCAGATGATGTGGTCCTATTGGCTTCATCAGATCGTGATCTACAGCTTTCGCTGGAGCGGTTTGCAGCCGAGTGTGATGCGGCCGGGATGAGGATCAGTTCCTCCAAATCCGAGGCCATGGTCTTGAGCCGGAAAAGGGTAGCATGCCCTCTCCGGGTCGGGGATGAGGTCCTGCCCCAAGTGGAGGAGTTTAAGTATCTCGGGGTCTTGTTCACGAATGAGGGAAAACTGGAGCGTGAGATCGATAGGCGGATAGGTGCAGCATCCGCAGTGAAGCGGGCGCTGTACCGGTCTGTCGTGGTGAAGAGAGAGCTGAGTCGAAAGGCAAAGCTCTCAATTTACCGATCGATCTACGTTCCCACCCTCATCTATGGTCATGAGCTTTGGGTTGTGACCGAAAGAACGAGATCTCGGATACAAGCGGCTGAAATGAGTTTTCTCCGCAGGGTGTCTGGACTCTCCCTTAGAGATAGGGTGAGAAGCTCGGTCATCCGGGAGGGACTCGGAGTAGAGCCGCTGCTTCTCCACATCGAGAGGAGCCAGTTGAGGTGGCTCGGGCATCTGGTTAGGATGCCTCCTGGACGCCTCCCTGGGGAGGTGTTCCGGGCATGTCCCACCGGGAGGAGGCCCAGAGGAAGACCCAGGACACGCTGGAGGGACTATGTTTCTCGGCTGGCCTGGGAACGCCTTGGGATTCCCCCAGAGGAGCTGCTCCATGTGGCTGGGGAGAGGGAAGTCTGGGCCTCCCTACTTAGGCTGCTACCCCCGCGACCCGACCCCGGATAAGCGGACGAAAATGGATGGATGGATGGAACTTACTTAATAGTACATCTTGGTCCCTGTAAGTACCAAATTTTTCGGCCTATAAGTTTTTTTTTTTTTCCAGTATTTGCATACCCTGCAACATACGCCGAAGCAACGTATTTATGGATTTTCCCATCTTTATAACCCAAATTTTGGCTGAGATATGACCGTTTTCATTCATTCTGACATGAAAACATTGAACACTACTATTTTCAGCTGCTAGATGGCACTCGAGTAGTATAGCATGCCGTTGTGTCATGTAATAGGTAAAAGTGGCTATTAATGACACAATCAGCTTGCCTTAGTCTGCCACCGTCGTCTCTGGAACAACGTCCAATCAGCTTCATCTCGCTGCGCTGCCCTAGTGAAATGCAGCTGATTTGACGATTGAAGTGCATTTATTAAGTAAACGTTCAACTGAGACACACTTTTGCTATAATGTCGAGCAAACACACAATTGTTTTAGGTGTTTATCTTGTTAAATTTTGAAGAAATGCACAGCGATTCGCCCTCTGTATGTTGCCGTTTCTGTGCACCAGTTTTCGAAATGCAACTGATTTGATCGTCAAAGTGCATTTATTAAGGAAAAGTTAGACCGTGACACAGATTTGCTATAATTTCGAGCAAACAAATAATTGTTTTTAAGTGTTAATCTTGTTAAATTCTTGTTAAAATCCTCCCATGCATGCTCCCGCAACCGCAGTTTGGCAGCCAATCGATTTTTGGCACAACACCAGCCCACATTTCCAGGTTGTCAGCGGTGACGCGCTACAAACGCGATGCGTCAGTGGTGACGCAAAATAGATGCAACTTATACGGTGAAGCGACATATTTATGCTTTTTTTTACTATATTATACATATTTGGACTGATGCGACTTATTGGGCGGTGTGACGTTCTCGGTGGAAAATATGGTACTAGATACATGTCATAGATTTCTACTACCTCTACTACTAGCCCAAGTGTTCCTGTCTTCTTTTTTGTTGGTGCTTGAAGCCAGAAGAAACCAGTTTATATTTCTGCTGCCAGTTTGTATTTTTGGAACCAGAGTCTGTGCACTAGCTATGTGGAGCTTTAGGCCCCGCCCACTTTCTCACAAATGACCATGGTGTCACATGAGCTTTCATGAAATAACTAATTCCAGCTAAACATGCTAGTAAATTTTACATTTGAACATACAGCAGAAATCAATGATTCAACTCCTGAAAGTTTAACTGATTAATTAATTAACTTACTTAATTCACCAGTATCCCATTAATTTACACGGAGGAAGCGGAACTTAAAGCTCGTAGTAGAGCCATCCTGTGGGGATGCTGTACCCACTTTGGCGTCAACGTTTGCAACATACGTTACCCTCGGTACGTCTCAATCCACAAGACGTCACAAATGGAGTCTTGCATGAGTGAACGTGGTACTAGATGTTTCATATATTTCTGGATCAGAGTACTGACTTCTGGCGTAAATGTAATCCAGCATCGTGACAGTGTATTTGCCTGCTATGGTCATAGACACCTAACACTTGAATGGTGATGGCCTTTTGTACCTCCGATGATGGCCGAGTCTCTGTTGACTCCATCAGGGATGACTCTCTCCTCATTGAAGGGGATCTTTGCATCTGACAGCAGGCAGAGTAAGAAACAAAGTTAAAATGTTGAATAAAACAAACAGTTTTTAAGCTGATGACAAGCAGCCACCTGTGTTGTCCAGATGCCCAGGATCTGTTGCAGCAGACATGGGTGGGATGGTGAGAGGCGACGCGCCACAGTTAGACTCCACCAGTTTGCCGCGGTGAGACACAGGTGAGGCGGCTAAAGGCTGCGTGACTTCCTGGCCGCCTGTTGACGTGGACGACGCTTGTGCCGCTTTCCTCAGCGCAGACTTGAGGGGCGCCACTCCGTTGAACTGCACCCGCGACAGACACCCGATGAACCCCGGGGTGTTGTACTGGTCGATGAGCACCGGGTCCACGTGTCCGGTTTCTGTGCAGAGACAGAACGGAGAAAAGCTCCTTAAACTGTTTATATGTACTCAACTTGTGCACGTGATTGTAAAACTGCTGATGATGTCAGCACACACAGAACACCGCCCAGTGATTTAATTGTATTTAGAAAAGGAAGGGAGGGAAAGTAAAGTGAAGTGCACCCTTATTTAAAGAGAAAACAAACAGAACAAGCTGGGAAAGCCCAAAGCAACACAAAGGTTCACAAACAGGCAAAGCTGAGCAAATTTAAAAGACTCCAGAATATAATCATACACAAATGACAATAACCTTCCTGCTTTTTAATGTTTTTCATTTGACATATAATAATAATAATAATAATGTCACATTTTGTCATCTGTGTATGTTTCCATACAAGACGAAATTTGTCTCTGCATTCAACCCAGCCATGCATATAAATTAATAAAAGCTTTACTGGAGGGAATGCTTGTCACCCAAAGCTTTAAACAAAGATCTTGTGTGATGCATTGATGCTCAGAATACATGCCAGGGATACAGCAGGAGCACAAACGTCTAACTACAGGCCTGTCCTGCTTTACGACCTGAGAACAAAGTCCATCCATCCATCCTTCCACCCATCCATCCAGCCATCCATCATCCATCCATCCATCCATCCGTTCTCTTCTGCATATCGGGGTCGGGTCGCGGGGGTAGCAGCCTAAGTAAGGAGGCCCAGACTTCCCTCTCCCCAGCCACTTGGAGCAGCTCCTCTGGGGGAATCCCAAGGCGTTCCCAGGCCAGCCGAGAAACATAGTCCCTCCAGCGTGTCCTGGGTCTTCCTCTGGGTCTCCTCCCGGTGGGACATGCCCGGAACACCTCACCAGGGAGGCGTCCAGGAGGCATCCTAACCAGATGCCCGAGCCACCTCAACTGGCTCCTCTCGATGTGGAGAAGCAGCGGCTCTACTCCGAGTCCCTCCCGGATGACTGAGCTTCTCACCCTATCTCTAAGGGAGAGTCCAGACACCCTGCGGAGAAAACTCATTTCAGCCGCTTGTATCCGAGATCTCGTTCTTTCGGTCACAACCCAAAGCTCATGACCATAGATGAGGGTGGGAACGTAGATCGATCGGTAAATTGAGAGCTTTGCCTTTTGACTCAGCTCTCTCTTCACCACGACAGACCGGTACAGCGCCCGCTTCACTGCCAACGCTGCACCTATCCACCTAGGAGACACTATTTTTCCCTCGTTGGTGAACAAAACCCCAAGATCCTTCAACTTCTCCACTTGTGGCAGGACCTCCTCCCCGACCCGGAGAGGGCACTCTACCCTTTTCCGGCTCAAGACCATGGCCTTGGATTTGGAGGAACTGATCCTCATCCCGGCCGCATCACATTCAGCTGCAAACCGCTCCAGTGAAAGCTGTAGATCACGAACTGATGAAGCCAATAGGACCACATCATCTGCAAAAAACAGAGAAGTGATTCTAAGAACACCAAAACGGATCCCCTCAACACCTTGGCTGCGCCTAGAACAACATTGACTGGGTTATTGTATTTACCTCTTACAATAGAAATAACTCAAACTCTTCCACATACAGTATAAAGATACACAAAACATTTAAAACATGAAAAATTACAGGTATTAACTAGAAAAGTTCCTGGAGAAACTGACGGGGATTCTCCCACATGGCGGCTATTCTCTACCACACCAAATTTCAGCTCTATATGTGTAAAAGTAGCTGAATTTAAGCCATTTAAAATGAGCTTTGGTGGCCATCTTGAATTTTTTACATTAATTATTTATTGTCTGCTTCTACTGCATCCAATTTCTTAATATTTCTAAAAATGCCTGATTTTTTTTCCTTTTTAGCTCAGGTGGCCATCTTGGAAATTTGATTTGCACCCAGTCTATCACTGTGTCCCAATCCGACGGCTGCATACTACCAAGGACCCGGCCTACCCGGTACAGGGAGGCCGGGTCCTTCAAAGACCAGGTAGACCGGAAGTTCACGGCTGTGAATTTCTTTTGAATTGGGACAGGTCTAGCCTTCACGGTTACGTCGGAGTACGTCATGTTGCCTAGCAACCGTGACGGCGCTCAGCCCAGAGGAAGAAAGGAGCTTGAAATGCTGTTGTTTTTACGGCTTTTTTTAATTCTAGAGGAAATACAGAACTTTATTGCTGCTGGTGGCATGTTTTATATATTCTGCTGACAGATATATCCAACTTACTTTTTTTTTTTTGGCTATAAACGGTAGTTTCATGGATAATTTCATTGTCAGTATTAACTTTGTTAACTTGTGCATAATAAATAAATCAAAAATCTATCTTATTTACTAATAATTTAATAAAACAATATACTAGAATAATATTTATAACTTATTTAAAATTTTAAATACTGTAACTTATTTGAAATTTAGAATACAGCATAACATTTCCCAATATTTTATTGTATAAAATCCATTAGTACATAAAGGGGTTGTAAAAAAAAAGTTAAAAACAGGGTCTTTCATCTATTTTATTAATAAAATAGCACTCAAGTGTTTTCATTGAGCATCAGTAGATTAAACCTCATTATTATGATAATACTTTAATATTTAATAAATAAATATAATACTTTAATATTTAATTTAAAAAAATGTATTTCTCTCTTTTTTTTCTCTTTTGTTTTCTATTGTTTAAGGAAATTCTACCATTGCTGTTCATCGTTCTTTAGTTTTAGCAGGTCGCTTTCGTAAATGAGCCATGAGGCTCAATAAGATTTACCTGACTAAATAAAGGTTGAATGAATGAAAAAAATACTTTAATCTTAAACTAAATGTTTTGTTGTTCTCTACATGTCCTGAACCAGACCAGACCCTTGTACTGTAGGATTAATCTGAATATCCCAGTCCTGGACCGTTACTTTAACCAAGAAGATCCTAGACTGGATTTGTGATGATGCAGGGAGTCTCTGGAGGTGTTGCTTCATCTCCTGGACCTGGATTCATGACATGGTTGGGGGCGACAACTGTTTTCTGGCTGGCAGGTGCATCTTGCAGGTGGTCTCAGTCAGGAGTGTTTGGGACGCCTCGTTCTGCTGTCCATCATGGTGTCATCCACCTGCCTAAAAACCCAGAGGACCTGCAGGTGGTGTCCTGTGGGTTTGCAGAGCTGGCAGCCACAGAACCTTTTGTTGTTTTTTAATTAACTTACTGTTAATAAAATGAATTATAGACAACTAGTTTTTGTAATCAATTTATTTTTTCAAAATTAGAACAAAACAAAGACCAACACATTTTTCAAACTCATAAATATACCGGTAATTTATTTACCGGTATTTGCATTTTTTTCTAGAATACTAAATAATCTTTCCATCATCTCCCTACTTTCATTCAACCTTCTCTCTTCTGCCTCCCTCTGCAGCTTCATATCTTCCCTCTGCAGCTTCATATCTTCTCTGATTAAGTCCATTAACTCATCCTCTCTGTTGTTCTTCCTCTTTCTTCCTCGTCTCTGTTCCATTCTTTCCTCCTCCTCAGCCCTGTCGTCCTGGTCACCCACTGCTGTGCTTGGACCTGGATTGTCCTCACGGATGGAGGAAATTAGGACAGGAGGTGCAATGCAAGGTCTCTGTCCTAACGCCTCATCCATGAGGACAAACCAGGGCCACGTCGCAGCAGTGGGCTTCCCACTCACTCCTTCCCCTGACCCTGGATATTTGCAGTCCTGAACAGAGGAAATAAGATATCACAGTTGGCAAAAAGAGCAACAAACTTTTTTTTTTTTTAAAGTTTACAAGTACATACCAGATTCCAAAAAAGTTGGGACACTAAACAAATTGTGAATAAAAACTGAATGACGTGGGGATGGCAAATGTCAATATTTTATGCATAACATAACATAGATGACAGATCAAAAGTTTAATCTAAGTAAATGTAACATTTTAAAGGAAAAATATGTTGATTCAAAATTTCACAGTGTCAACAAACCCCCAAAAAGTTGGGACAAGTAGCAATAAGTGGCTGGAACGCCAATCAACGCTCCGTTCAGAAGCCTGCCTCACTGATGGTATGGGGTTGCATGAGCGCTTGTGGCATGGGCAGCTTGCATGTCTGGAAAGGCACCATTAATGCAGAGAACTATGTTCAGGACTTGTCGCAACTTTTTTTGGGATTTGTTGACGCCATGAAATTTTGAAACAACATATTTTTCATTTAAAATGATAAATTCTCTCAGTTTAAACTTTAGATCTGTGATCTATTCTGAATAAAATATTAGATGTTGGCACCTCCACATCATTGCATTCAGTTTTTATTCACAATTTGTTTAGTGTCCCAACTTTTTTAGAATCTGGTTTGTATCAACAGAGCACGTACAAATTATATAATTCATTACACATGTACATACTTTGTATTTCTTCTTTAAATTGTCCCATTTTTTTTTAGCCTGCAGAGGAGTTACTTTATCCTGCAGGCACATCTTCTCCAAAATTACCCTAATAACATCAACATAAAATGAATGAAGAGGGGAAACATGGAAAATAATGTCTTAAACCCACATTGAAAAACAGTTTTCACAGCACAACACAAGAGGTTGCAGGTTATGTACAGTAGGGTTAATGAAACTGTACTCAGAAGCATAAGATGAATCTTGTACCTCCACGCCACAGCTGCAGAATTTTTAGCCCCCGTAAATAGGTGGCTGTTTTTATTCCGAAGCTTAATAAAAGCCTCGGTCTGCTCCTTGCTCCCTAAAAAACAGAAGAATAAAATTAGCTTAGCAGCGATAATACGACGGGACCCACTGTACGAGCTGACAAAAGATATAAAAAATATCTACGCAAATGACTAACATCCGCTTTAATCATTTATGTCATAAATCATAACCGCTTTAGGCTTTTAATTTTTTAATCCCACATTTTAACATAACTTACATTTAAAAGTGTATTCTGTCGCTTCGTCCGCCATTACGTTCATCCAAAATGTTCCCTCAATGCGCACGCGCAGAGTAAACGCAATGCATTTTGGGATAGCCTCCGTCTGGAAGGATCCACCGGACCCGTCCTTCAAATTCGGGGAAAAGAAGGCCGCATTCGTCGGCCGCATCGAAGCAGTCTTCGAATTGGGACAGGCCATGGCGCATCGCTGTGACGTCAGCGGCCTTCAAATGCGGCCTCAGACCCATGCAGCCGTCGGATTGGGACACACCTTATGAAAAATGATGAATAAAAATGGCGTCTTTGTTTACAAAGTACGTCACCACGGTGACTCAAAATACCAATAGCACACATCACGGTGTCGAGCCGGTTGTTTTGATATATTTGTGAGGGTACAAGTTGTGGTTTGGGCTGAATTAAAGTTGACGCAAGAGTAAGATATAAAGTTTAGAAACGCTTGTCAGGTGGATAATAACAGGTGGCTACTCAATTAAAAACTATTATTGCTCTAAAACCCCAGCACAATCAGTCAGTTCTGACACAGACCAAGAAAACTATTTACAGAGAATTTCAGAATTGAAAAAGACTTCTGGACAGAAGTCGAAACGTTTTCTGCAACAAATAAAGTCCAGTTGATCCTGTATTGAACGACTTTTTTGATTTTATCATGTCCTGGACGACTGAGAATCTTCACCAGCATATTTACAGAGATGCAACATAAAAAATAAAATAAATGAAGACGGGTTTTATTTTTCACAGGCACGTCTGCTCTCCCGCTGCAGGACCTGCAGGACAAAGACGATAGAGGGATGAGGAAAGAGAAGGCTCTGTGAAATTTTCTGCGTGCATGCTCTTATTTAATTAATCCAGTTACGCTCGATGATGAGGATTCTGGGTATCTGGATGCGATTTATAATTTATTTCTTAATTAATCCTTATTCCATTTTGCTGAGACATGTGTTGGACTGTTGATGGTGCTGGCGTTTGTTTTATACAGTATTCTTGGTGTGAGCAGGTCTCCTGCAGACATCCACCTCGTCTCGCTCTCAGATCTGGACCTGAACAAAAGTCTTATCTGGACTCGGATCAGTTGGTAAATTTAAGTAAATTAAAATGGTATGCACATGATTTCCAAGGGTTCCTAACCCTGGTCCTTGAGGAACACCACCCTGCATGTTTTAGTAGTCTTTCTGTTCTGACACGCCTGATTTTAATCAATTGTAATTAACAGGCTTCTGCAGAACACGAGGAAGTGATTAAATCACTGAATCAGGTGTGTCGGAGCAGGGAGACAACTAAGACATGCAGGATGGTGTTCCTCAAGGACCAGAGTTGGGAACCCCTAACTTTTCCTACACTTTAGGTGGTGCACCTTTTCTAGCATTCAGTAACTCATTATACACGGCGCACCTTTGATTTAGCAACAATTTACAGTCATTTATTTTGAGCTTTTCTTTCGTTGCAAGGTGACGCAGAAACCATCCACTGGAACAACACTTCCTGTTTACTTCTGCTGCTGGTCCCAAGACTGGATGAGGGTTTGTGACAGGAATCAACTTGTGCCAAAACAAACTTGCAGATCACAAATGACAGAAGATGAGAGGAGAGAGAGGCAGATGAGCCGACATGGCAACCCCTGAAGGGAGCATCTGAAAGGCGAAAAAGATTTTAGGTGTTGCCGCTTTTCTATTTTCTTTACAATTTACAGAAATTTATTTTAGGAAGCACAGCATTTTTATTGTTTTTACTGTAAAATATTTTAGGTGGTGCAGCTATATAAATAAATAAATATATAGATATGGAGGATCAGATCTTGATAAATAAATATATATATATGGAGGATCAGATCTTGATCACAGTTTTGGGATAATATATTGAAATGTTTTGCACATAACACTAACTCACTATGGGTGCAGGATAAAAATCGATTTTTTAAAAGAATCTAGATTCTTAGTCCTGACAATTCAGAATCGATTCTAAAAGCCCCAAAATCTTTTTTTTTTCATTAAAAGCCAAAAGATAAAAGAAAAGAAAACCATATCTCATAGTATATGAAAGAATACATAAAATGAAAGGTGGCAGAAAGAAGAAGAAATCTGACATGAACCAGTGATCTCCAGGACCCGATAAGGATAAAGCGGGTAAAGATGATGGATAGATGCTTTTGTTGAAAAGATTTACCAAACAAATCTTTTAAACAAAATCCATCCATACACATTTGAAACATGGATGAATGCAATATGATTTTGAAGTCTATTTTATTTTGAGTTAAATGTTTATGCTGAAATCTTTGATTACGTTTGTATTTTGAATTATTTGTGATGGACTGGAGACATGTCCATGGTGTCCCCTGCGTCTCGCACAGTGACTGCTGGATATAGACACCAGTGACCTCCGGGACCAGATTAAAGCTGCTGCATTCTATTCATATACCCATCTGCTGTATTTATACTGTATTATTTGACATTATTAATGTTTGCTACAAGCATACATTATTGTTTGTTTACATTATTGTTTAATCTTTTCATGATTTTATTGAAAATCGTTTCAGAATCGAAAATCGATTTTTAATTAAATCGATTCTCCAGACACGGAGAGATTCGCACCCTCACCTCCTCTGCAACAACAGAGACAGACACGTCCTGTCACTTTACACCTTCAAAACATGGCGTTCATATCTAATCCTGGTGGAATTTGACACACGGCGGTGCACGAGAATGGACGGACAAAGGAGGTTACGGTGGTTGCAATGTGTGCAGATATCAGTAGTTATAAGGGCTGATCGCTGCCTGTGAATACTAATGGGCTCTCTGCTGGGAGAACAACAGGCTGCTTTGCATCCAACGCCTTGTTTAACGCACAAAGTAAACAGGAAGCAGCGTGAGTTTAATAAACCGAGCACGCAGCTCATAAAAAAACACTTTCTGCTAACAGCTGTCACTGACGAGAGGCTGCGTTAAATATAAAACTAAACAAGAACCGTGACACAACTGGGCTGCGTAAACAACAACACGACGTAGGCAATAACTTAGCTTTGCAAACAACGAGCATTTGAAAGGCTCTGACTTCAGTGCACGTAGAAGAGAACTGGAAGAACCGAGACGCTTGAACGCACCACAGCAGATAACCACAGGAATTTATAAAATATTGACATTATAAGAACCTAAAAGCTATGTATCATCTTCCACCGACGGAGATAATGTTTTTGCACATGTCTGCGTGTATTTGTCTGTTCGCAAAATATAAACCAGTGAATGGATTTGAATGAAACTTGCATCAGATTTAAGATGGCTGCCACAGCTAACAGAACTTTAAAAACAGAAGCATGTCGCAATAAACAATAAACCAATTAATCTCATGATAAATGAAAACGATCTCATTTTAATTTATCGGCTTTATCGTTTCTTCCAGTCTCTCTCTGAAGACACTGGACGACAAAAGTTAAACTCCAGTGTTCTTCACTGACCCCTCCCTTTTTATTTTCTCTTTAAAATCTGTTTTAACGATCCCAAAATTGAGTTTTGGGATCGTTAAAAGCAGCTAAGGTGAGCAGCTAAGCTACGAGCTAAGCTAATAGGCCGAACCTTAGCGAGAAAACCTCCGTCTTGTCAAAGCTCCAGAATTCACGGTTGAAACTCGTGCCTTCGTGTAAAAAGTTGTTTTTCTGCAAAAAGAAGCTGAGAACTTATTTACTGATTTTTTTATTAAAAGCTTTGTGTGAAAATGCTAAAGAGCTCAAACCACTGAGCGTCCGCCATTTTGAGAACCGACGAGAGACAGTCCATGTCACAACAGAGACACGCTGCTCGCTCCCTCACTATCCATCCTTTGGTTCAAACAGTCTTATCCTGCCATCCAGTGGTCAAAAATGTACTAGACATAAAAATTAACCAACATTTCTTCTTCAATTTGACGATAATTACTAATTATTGTCAAATTTCAAACAATAGTATGTTTATCGCAATAATTTCTGAAACAATTAATATATTGCGACAGGCCTAAAAATGGCTACAACTGAATCAGTTTAAAAGCTAAAACGTGGTGTGGTAGTAGCTCAGACTGATCCCCAGAACACACTCTGAGCTCCAGCAGATTGCACGTGACCTTTGTGGAAAAACTTTGACGTGAACTTTTGGAGTCGTTGCCGTCTGTTAGTAAAATATTATGGAAACGATCGTAGGAAGTACGTCCACAGATGGAGATTGCACCAAACCTCGAAAGTTTGACAAAATGTCTCCAACTGAGTCATTCCTGCACATGATCGTAGTCTAAAACTCTGGCACGACAAACCAAATCATTGTCATTATTTTATAAATATTTAGTAAAATTTCAGCTCATTAATGCACAAACATCAACTCAACCTTTACTTATAAGCCCAGACTTAACCGTATTTTCCGGCCTATAAGTCGCACCTTTTTGCCTAATTTTCATATCCTGCGACTTATAGGGCGAAGCAACATATTTAAGGATTTTTTCCCATATTTTTAGACCAAGTTTTGGTTGAGATATGACCGTTTCCATTCATTCTGATGAAAAAAATGGAGCAGTACCACTTTCGGCCGCTAGGGTCCATCGACCGTTCCCAGCTCATGTGTCCGACAGCAGCCTCCTCTGCTCGGACTCACTCTGTCGCAGCACGGCCTCCTGAACTCTGGAGGTCTGAACTACTGTTAGCTCAGTGTTTTTTAGCAAAATAGATCAAGAACCACAGGACAGATTTTGATGAAACTTACAGAAAGTAATCACTGGATGGACATTTACAACTGATTAGCTGTATGAGATGTTTGAGATAAAATTTGATTTATTTATAATTTATTTTTGAAGTGCGCGCACTTTTGGAAGACCGTCAAAACAAAACAATTTAAATCCAGCTGATTTGATCATTACATTAATTTTTAAAGGAAACTTTCAGCTCAGAAACACTTTTGCTATAATGCCAGCAAATATATATATTTTTATAAGGTGTATATCTTGTTAAATTTAAAACAAAATGAAGCGTATCCGCTCGCTGCACAGACGTAGCAAAACTATTTTTTTTATTCAGCTGATTTGACCGGTACGTGCATTTATTAAGGAAAAGTTCAGCTCAGACACATCTTTGCTATAATTTTCAGCAAACAAATAATTGTTTTAAGTGTTAATCTTGTTAAAGTCCTACCGTGCACGCTCCTGTGGCCATTTCGCAGCCAATCCAGTTTGGGCAAAACACCGGCCCACATTTCCGGGTTGTCACCGCTGACGCGTAACATATGTGACGCGTCAGCGGTGACGCGTAATAGATGCAACGTGTACGGCGGTGCGACACGTTTATGGATTTTTCCACTTTATTGGACATAATTGGACTGATGTGACTTGTCGGGCTGAAAGTACGGTACCTAATGCTTAATATCTTTATTTCTGTCTTTTTGTCAGCCTGTTCAGTGAAACACGAGCAGCTCTTCACACAACGAGCACAATTTAAAAACAGACTAATCCAAGCGCTCAAATGCATCATCGTGCACGACTTGTCTTCACCTGGGCAACAGCACTCCACCATCAAAACGACGAGGAAGGTGCTGGATGAGAGGAATCCACCCTGAATAATTCAAGACGTCACTGGGGGTTGAAGGGGGATAAAATATGAGTCTGGCAGCAGAGAAGGGGTGAGTTAGCTCCGAGGGAGGGTGTGTCTCCCTGTGGACCAGGAGTGACTGAAAGAGGTGATGGGGGAGTAAAAACAGAGGAGAGCGTGTTCGTCTGGACGAGTGGGTGACAGGACCAGTTTCCATGGCAACAAATGAGCTGATTGAAGGGTGTGAGGGAGGAAAGAGGGTGGAGGTGGCTGGGCGGTGCCATGCACCAGAGACACATGGGAGGAATATCAATGGACCACCACGCCCCTCGCACCAGAAACACAACATTTTGTGATGCTCACACACAAATACACAAAGAAACTGCAACAAACTGCAACAAAAGTGACTTCTATATTTTTATTTTATGGTGTAACCAAAATGTGCTTTGTCCAGTTTTAAACTCGAGAGTCACCAAAATGCAACGTATCATTTTTCCAGGCTGTTTTGGACGTTCTGGCCCTCGTGCACGCTCAAACTGAAGTGAAAACGTCACAACATTTCACGGAAGTGAACGAAAACATGCGAAGAGATGGAAAAAGAGCAAATTACCGGTTGTCATTGTAACCCAGGCTAAAATAACCTTTATTGTTGTATCCATTTTATTTATTTGGCTATTAAACAGATTAATAGGAAATAAATAAATAAATAGAGAAATAAATAGGAAATAGGTCTAAAATGGTTGAAACCATGAAAGATAATGATTACAGGTATTTTAAAGGTAATATTTGGTGTAATTATCTTTTATTGTGTTGAAATCTGTACACAAAGAGGTTATTTTGGTCACAGTATTTAATGTAAGCAGAAGACTTTTATTTTGAAAGGTTGCCTGCATGTGCAGCTCACGTGACTGGTCCAGCAGCCGTTAAGTTTTGTTTTCCTCTGCGCATGTGCAGCTCACATGACTGGTCCCACAGCCGTTGGGTTCTGTTTCCCTCTGCGCATGTGCAGCAGAGTGTATAAATACAAGTCACCTGAAGCGGGAAAGTCAGAGACTGAAAAGCAATGAAGCGGAACGCTTTGTTGTAAAAGAAAGAGAAGAAGAGAGGAGAAAGTTAGAGAAACGTTGATCAGAAAGGTGCCTGTCGCCTGAGAAAACTCTTTAGACGTAAAGAGTGGTTTCTGCACTTTTTTCCTCGACCTGACTGCGTTCAGGAATTTTATTTTCTGAACAGAACTGAACTTGGTGAGTTAAAAGTATATTTTATTTTCTGGAAAAATAATTTATATGTTATATATTTTTGTCTCACCGAAGGAGAAAGATAAGAAGCACAATTTATGTCGTTTTATGCCTAAAAAACTGGTTGT
The DNA here is from genome assembly GCA_038048925.1 of Garcialebias charrua. Lineage (NCBI taxonomy): Eukaryota > Metazoa > Chordata > Actinopteri > Cyprinodontiformes > Rivulidae > Garcialebias > Garcialebias charrua. The sequence goes on from JBBPBX010000863.1 coordinate 93,901, forward strand.
CAGTAAAACCGAATGACTATTGTAATTTTAGAAAGCTAAAACAGACTTTTGTGTTTCTCCCTGGCTGTGCCAGGCTTTTTTTTTTTTCCCCTTGTGTGTGCTGGAAGGTTCTTTCCAGTTCTATGAGAAAGCTTCTAGAACCTTCTGGAAAGCCTTGCTGAGGGTGTTTAAACGGTTCTGCTGAGTCGGGAGCTGGACCGGAGGTTCCCTGTCAGCAGCTGTGTCCAGACTGAATTTAGATGGCGAGCCAGTAACCCCAGGAATTAAGGACCGCCCAGCAGAAGCTCCGCCTCCTGCTGGAACACTTCATCTTACCCAAAGAAAAGTGGTATGATCCAAATTGTTCCCGCCTCTCTAAAAAAAGAGCAGTGGACTCAGAACTGATTTTCAACCTGTAGAACTCTTCATGAGAGAAGGGAAAAGGTCGAATTGATTACACATTATTCAGTTTACTGAATTTCTGTGGTTCTTTTTACATTTTTTCTTTTCTTAAATCCCAATTAGTATTTATTAAGTTGTGAACTGTAAATTGTTGTTGGGTTTTTGAATTTAAAAATAGATAAGATTTATTTTGAGAAGTAGTTAATTTAGAAAACTAAATAGCTTAAATTCTTAAAGGAGCACTAATCTTTTAAATTAGGTTTAAAAGATTAATTAGCTGTAAATTAAATAAATTGCAGTATTAAATTGAAATAAACTAGAATACAAATTAGATATAAAATAAATAGCAACCCTTAATTACCATTTAGTGTTTATTGAACTTCTAAGAAGAGATTAATAAATTACTAAAAAGGGAGCAAGGGATTTATTTATATTGTTTTGAGTGTGATTATATGTGATTGTGTGTATTGTTGTTGTTTATTCATTTGTTTTTAATTAAATGATAAGCTGGCAGTTCAACTTTCACATTGTGGTCTGAGTCAATAATTTAAGGTTTACTATTTTACTTCTCTCTTTTTGCTCCAGAAGTCGAACCTGGTAACTAGCCCTTAACCTAACTAGACTGTAAACACGCCATGAGCGTTGTTTAGATAATTGGCAAACTAGCCAAGATTAATAGCGTGTCATAGGTGTTACAGAAAAATTGGCGAGCCAGCCAGGAGCAATTAAATAAGATAAAATAGAAGCTTAAACTTCATTTTTAACTCAGATCCACAGTAGAAAAATAGAAAATTGAAATTAGAAAATTAGATTAATAGAGAGAGAAAAAAAAAGCCAAGTTCAGCAAAATGGATATAATTGATAAAGAAAACGTTAAAGTTCCAAATGCCGTTATTGTTAGTGGTATTACTGACACAGAAGTTGATGAAAATGTGTCAGATTTCCTTAACAGGTATGGAAAAATCATGAGAATTTTGAGAATAGATGACCCCCAGTCTTCTTATCATAGAAATGTCATTGTAGAGTTTGAGAGTAGAACTGCTTTAACAGCACTTGAACCTTTACTCCCTTACACATTTGACAGCTCCAGTGAAGTTTCTCACCAGATCAGAGCCCTGTCCGGTGAGTATGTGTCTCATGTTACATTTAGAGCCACCCACCGTTTTATCGGTGAACTGCAAGAAATTGCTAAATTAGGTGGAGAATGTTTTGAAGCTGTACTGCGTGAGCATTTGTCAAATTGCTCTGAAGCAGTAACAGGCAGTTTTGAGACAGTGAAAAATGAAAATTTCACTCTCGAGACACAAAATGACCGAATTTCCTTCAATGGAAATGCAGAGCAGTCTAAAACTACTCTGAAAAATTCTGACTCTGACTCAGACAACCGACCTCGACCCAATTTAGCCTCTAACCTAACACAGAACATTGTCACTCATCCTGAGGTGCAGAAAGTTATCGTAGAGCACATAGTGCGAAATGAAGCTCCAGTCTCACAGGTGAGTGCCTCTTTCCGTCTTAGGCAGTTTTCAGGCAAATTACCATGTCCGAGTCATGAGATTGAATTTGACACATGGCGCAACAGTGTTGAGCTCATGCTTCAGGATCCAGATCTGTCTGTTCTGCAATGCTCGAGAAAAATTTTAGACAGCCTTGTTCCACCTGCATCCAATGTAGTAAAACCATTAGGCTCTACTGCATCCCCATTAGCTTATATAGAACTGTTGAATTCAGCTTTTGGTGCAGTGGAAGATGGCGATGAGCTTTTTGCTAAATTTCTTAGCACTCTCCAAGATCCTGGTGAAAAGCCATCACATTACCTTCATCGCTTGCAGACAGTCCTTTCTAAAGCCCTGAGCAGAGGTGGAGCAGTTCCCACCGAAGCTGACCGACACCTTCTGCGTCAGTTCTGTCGTGGGTGTTGGGACAACGCCTTATTAGCAGAACTAGAGCTTGAAAGAAAGAAAGATAAACCACCTTCATTCACTGAGCTGCTGCTGCAGCTAAGAGTGGAAGAAGATAAGCATGTGGCAAAAGAGAGCAGAATGAAAAAACACTTCGCTGCTGCGAGGCGAACAGTAACCTCCCAAGGTATTACTGTGACCTCTGACCTCTCTGAACCCACACTGCAAGACGTTCTCACTGAGATGAGAACCCAGATAACCCAGATGCAGAAACAAATAGACAAATTGAAACCTCAAAAAGTAGTTCCACCTGTGATTCACCAAGGTGATCAGGTCACAGAACTAAAAGCACAGATTGCTGAGCTCCGGAGTCAATTGGTTAGACTACAGTCACCAAACTCCACTCAAAAAAATGCTAGTGCACCTAGAACTAAGAAGCAAACTAAATCTAAGGCACCTGAACAAACCAAGACAGTCCAAACTGTAAAACGTAGGCCGAAGCCTTGGTATTGTTTTCGGTGTGGCGAGGATGGTCACATTGTTTCAGCTTGCACAAGTGAATCAAATCCATCCCTTGTTGCAGAAAAGAGAACCCAGTTAAAAGCAAAACAGTTGCTTTGGGATAAACAGAACAATCGAACACAGTCTTTAAACTAGACGAAGCCCTCATTGCGGGACAAATGAGTGCTGTTATTGATACCAGTCCCACTAGACATCCCAGAAAAAACAGGAAACGGGTTCTTCACAATAAATCAGCTAGTGTGAAGTTACCTAAAGGCTTAGTTGGAGCCAAGTACACCGCTGAGGTACTAATTAATGGACAGATGTGTAATTGTCTTCTTGATACCGGGTCACAAGTGACAACTGTGTCCCAGTCATTTTATGACAGTTATCTTTCACATCTGAAGATCTACCCCATAAGTGACCTTCTTGAAGTTGAAGTCGCAAATGGTCAGAATATCCCATATTCAGGCTATATTTGTGTTAACATCACCTTTCCAGAAGATGGTTTTGGAGAAGAGTTCACAGTGTTTTCTCTTGCGTTAGTCATTCCAGACACGCGCTCCAGTGTCCAATCTTCTCTTGTGATTGGTACAAACATCCTTGATCTTCTTTTTGAAAATTCTTCTCTTGCTAACACAGATTCCAGTACCCTTTCTTGTAGCTACAGAGGCGTGCTGAACGTGTTACAAGAGAGGTACAGACAGGAAGAAACCAGTAATATTGGTCTTGTCAGGTTGTCAGGAAGTGAGCCTGAAGTCCTTCCTGCAGGCCAAAACAAAGTCTTGGAGGGGTCAGTTCATGTGGACGTTGACACTCCAGGCCCTCTGCAGGAAATCTCTAGGGTGGTCGAGGAGTACGAGGTAGTCTTTCCTTCTGAAACTCCTCCAGAACTTGAAAGAGATAACTTGAAAGAAACACAGAGTGTACCTGAACCTAAACGAGTTAGGGAATCAGACACTCACCTTGATGAGATAGATAATGCTTCAGATCTTAGTCAAGCTACTGCTGTTGAACCGACTCAGACTGAAGTTAACGAGACTGAACTCATGACCAATGAGGACAGAGAATGCGACCCTGAGACAGAACTAGCTGCTAGCAGACCTTCTCGACAGAGGACCAAACCAAAGATCTTAACCTATCCAAAATTAGGAAATCCTATTGTCAGTATAGTCCAATCTTTATTCCAAAGTTTGAGTGAAGCTGTCACAGATTCTATAGAAAAACCCTCAGAACCAATTAGCCTAATTTGAGTAGTATGCAAAGGGACTTGCATAGATTCAAGTGGGGAGGGTGTAACCCAGGCTAAAATAACCTTTATTGTTGTATCCATTTTATTTGGGCAGCACGGTGGCACAACTGGTAGAGCTGCTGCCTCTCAGCGAGAAGGTTGCCGGTTCAAATCCCGGTCCGGGGCCTTTCTGGGTGGAGTTTGCATGTTCTCCCCGTGCATGCGTGGGTTTCCTCCGGGTACTCCGGTTTCCTCCCACAGACCAAAAAACATGCTTGTTAGGCTGATTGGTGACTCTAAATTGACCCTAGGTGTGAGTGTGAGAGTGGATGGTTGTTTGGTGTGAGTGAGACAGGTCCCTCTTGTAAATGAGTCCCCGTGACTCAACGAGGCTAGCCTGTATAAATAAAGGTTGAATGAATGAATGAATGAATTTATTTGGCTATTAAACAGATTAATAGGAAATAAATAAATAAATAGAGAAATAACTAGGAAATAGGTCTAAAATGGTTGAAACCATAAAAGATAGTGATTACAGGTATTTTAAAGGTAATATTTGGTGTAATTATCTTTTATTGTGTTGAAATCTGTACACAAAGAGGTTATTTTGGTCACAGTATTTAATGTAAGCAGAAGACTTTTATTTTGAAAGGTTGCCTGCATGTGCAGCTCACGTGACTGGTCCAGCAGCCGTTAAGTTTTGTTTTCCTCTGCGCATGTGCAGCTCACATGACTGGTCCCACAGCCGTTGGGTTCTGTTTCCCTCTGCGCATGTGCAGCAGAGTGTATAAATACAAGTCACCTGAAGCGGGAAAGTCAGAGACTGAAAAGCAATGAAGCGGAACGCTTTGTTGTAAAAGAAAGAGAAGAAGAGAGGAGAAAGTTAGAGAAACGTTGATCAGAAAGGTGCCTGTCGCCTGAGAAAACTCTTTAGACGTAAAGAGTGGTTTCTGCACTTTTTTCCTCGACCTGACTGCGTTCAGGAATTTTATTTTCTGAACAGAACTGAACTTGGTGAGTTAAAAGTATATTTTATTTTCTGGAAAAATAATTTATATGTTATATATTTTTGTCTCACCGAAGGAGAAAGATAAGAAACACAATTTATGTCGTTTTATGCCTAAAAAACTGGTTTGAGATGTGTCAGCAAAACCGAGTGACTATTGTAATTTTAGAAAGCTAAAACAGACTTTTGTGTTTCTCCCTGGCTGTGCCAGGCTTTTTTTTTCTCCCCTTGTGTGTGCTGGAAGGTTCTTTCCAGTTCTATGAGAAAGCTTCTAGAACCTTCTGGAAAGCCTTGCTGAGGGTGTTTAACGGTTCTGCTGAGTCGGGAGCTGGACCGGAGGTTCCCTGTCAGCAGCTGTGTCCAGACTGAATTTAGATGGCGAGCCAGTAACCCCAGGAATTAAGGACCGCCCAGCAGAAGCTCCGCCTCCTGCTGGAACACTTCATCTTACCCAAAGAAAAGTGGTATGATCCAAATTGTTCCCGCCTCTCTAAAAAAAGAGCAGTGGACTCAGAACTGATTTTCAACCTGTAGAACTCTTCATGAGAGAAGGGAAAAGGTCGAATTGATTACACATTATTCAGTTTACTGAATTTCTGTGGTTCTTTTTACATTTTTTTTTCTTAAATCCCAATTAATATTTATTAAGTTGTGAACTGTAAATTGTTGTTGGGTTTTTGAATTTAAAAATAGATAAGATTTATTTTGAGAAGTAGTTAATTTAGAAAACTAAATAGCTTAAATTCTTAAAGGAGCACTAATCTTTTAAATTAGGTTTAAAAGATTAATTAGCTGTAAATTAAATAAATTGCAGTATTAAATTGAAATAAACTAGAATACAAATTAGATATAAAATAAATAGCAACCCTTAATTACCATTTAGTGTTTATTGAACTTCTAAGAAGAGGTTAATAAATTACCAAAAAGGGAACAAGGGATTTATTTATATCGTTTTGAGTGTAATTGTATGTGATTGTGTGTATTGTTGTTGTTTATTCATTTGTGTTTTTAATTAAATGATAAGCTGGCAGTTCAACTTTCACATTGTGGTCTGAGTCAATAATTTAAGGTTTACTATTTTACTTTTCTCTTTTTTGCTCCAGAAGTCGAACCTGGTAACTAGCCCTTAACCTAACTAGACTGTAAACACGCCATGAGCGTTGTTTAGATAATTGGCAAACTAGCCAAGATTAATAGCGTGTCATAGGTGTTACACAAGCCTTAGAAGTTTGGCCGAAATCCGACCTTCCAGACAGGAGTTATTGTGACTTTCTGTTTTGTGGCAAATGTTTCAAGAGCACTTTGTGCTTTTCAGCATGTCTTGTGTGGTAATCAACAGTTAGCTAATACAGTTTCAGTCTTATATCTTACACAGGGCAAAGCTGGAAGAGTCACCCAATAATCTACAGTTTCTTCTCTGAGTGAATGGGGCTTAAGTGATGTCACAAATCAACAATACCAATGTGTCTAGAAGTGCTCACTGATTAGTTTATTTTATTTTATTTTTATTACGCACAATAAATCTGGCGCATATCGGATGATGTATCACTGACATACAACTGTTGAGTTAAACAACACCATCAATGTGTCTAGAAGTGCTCACTGATGACGCACAATAAGTCTGGTATATATTGGATTAAATTTCACTGAGATGTAATTGTTAGAATAATGTAGGGGGCGCACTGGAGTCCAAAGTTATACAACAATACCAGTGTGTGTAGAAGTGCACACTGATGTTGTCCAAACAATGTGGCACATATCGGATAATGTATCACTGATATATAACTGTTAGAATAATGTAAGGGGCACACTGGAGTAAAATTTTAAACAACAATACCAATGTGTGTAGAAGTGCTCATTCATCCTGCACAAAGAATCCGGTCCAGATTGTTTGATGTATCACTGATATATAACTGTTAGAATAATGTAGGGGGCGCACTGGAGTCAAATGTTAAACAACAACACCAGTGTGTCTGGAAGTGCTCACTGATTACGCACAATAAATCCGGCGCGTATCAAATGATGTCTTACTGAGATATAACTGTTCAAATAATCTAGGGGGCACACTGGAGAAAAATGTTAAACAACACCACCAATGTGTCTAGAAGTGCTCCCTGATGACACACAATAAACCTGGTACATATTGGAAGAAAGTTCACTGAGATATAACTGTTGGAATAATCTAGGGAGCACTGGAGTCAAACGTTATACAACAATACCACTGTGTGTAGAAGTGCACAATGATGACGTCCAAAAAATGTGGTGCATATCGTATGATGTCTGAAATATAACTAAGAATAATGTAAGGGTCGCTGTGGAGGTTATTGGTCAACTATCATGGATTACTGTTCAAGAGGTGGATAATGATCGATCATACTGATTTTGGTTCACCTCAGTTCAAATCTGTGGAATTTAGAGCCAAACGTATTGCAAAAGCATCACTTCTGAATTTGCCACGATATCACGCTCACATCCTGCAGCAAAAACTTTTTTTTTGCTTTAAGTCAAGTCAGTCCAACTTGTTAAATGTCTTCTAATACAGGATCAACTTGATTAGGCTAAGGGTGTCAGAGAGGGACCGTTCCAAGTTTAAAAAAAAGTGACTTCCTGTTCTAAGGGGGTGGGGCTTTGATGATATCAGAATATGACCACAGAGGATCATCGGGCATCCAACAGGGATGACTCATGCCATTTGGTTTGCCATTTCTAGTTGATGTTTTTCTTAGTTATATGATCCTAGATGTTATTACTGTTTTTCGCTTACATTTTGTTGTTGGATGTAACTGGGACCCTGTATACATAATCTCGTTTCATCACATGTACCACATGCAGTGCAAATGACAATAAAGACTCCAGTGACCTTCTGACCACAGGCCCACCTCCTCTAACCTCTGCACCACCACTCCCCCTCAAGACTTTAGTCTTGGCTGCATTTAGACAAGCTTGGTTTTAACTTAGCTGGTCACTTCGGTCAGATCTAAACTCAGTTTTTCCATGCTGAGTTTTTTCTAAGAGCTATCTAAGACAGGTAAGCCACTAACTATTCATAACCTCTCCACAAAACTCTATTTTAAATTGTCCAAAATATATGATTGATCGGTCATCGGTTTTAAAATCATTACCTTACTAAACTGTCCTCTACTTGCTGAGCTGTTTAACAGTGCATGTTAAAGTCAAAGTCAAAGTCAAAGTCAACTTTATTGTCAGAACTGCAATATGTACAGGACATACACAGGACCGAAATTGCGTTTCTCTCAGTCCCTCGGTGCAACAGTAACCATCTAAACACTAAACACTAAAACATTTAATAAACATAAGCATAAAATAGTAAAAAAGTGTAACACTGTCCTGAGTTTTTTCATAATAGTATAAAAGTATGAAAATTTACACCAACACTGAAACACCAAACACCCCTAAAACACCAAACACCCAATGAACATAAGCATAAAATGAAATAATAAAAGTGTAATACTGTCCTGAGTTTTTGCATAGTAGTATAAAAAGTATAAAACGTATATCTATAAAATAAACTGAAGTTTCTAGCGTTGACATTTGCAAAGAGTGGCACAGCAGCATATAAGTTAATGTACACCAGGGGTCACCAACCTTTTCGAAACTGAGAGCAACTTTGTTGGTACGGAGTCATACAAAGGGCACCAGTTTGATAAACTCTTCGGAAATAACAGCGTAAATTAAAAAAATGTATAATAAACATATTTTTAAGAACGTATTTTTAAGATAGATATTTTAAAATATATATAAATCCAAAAAAAGAATAACAACTGAATAAAATGAAATTTTAAATGCAGCATAGTAGTG